>SJYC01137961.1:0-16366 GCA_006408675.1 Madoqua kirkii | reverse complement strand
TTATTTTCACTTTTTTCTTAGAACACAAATTTACCATATTAAGGAGAAATTGTTCTATGAGAAAAGCATATATTTTTAGAGGCTATGGAATATTTTCTTAAGATTGTCAATCAGAAAAGGCTGGTATGGCAGTTCAATTACTTGTTTCTTGGTTTTGTTAAGGTCTTTTAAAGGTTAAAAATTATAATATGTAATTGAAGCTGGGCTTACCTGGTGGCTCAGATGGTAAAGCGTCTGCCTACAATGCAGGAGACCTGGGTTCAATTCCTGGGTTGGGAAGATCCCCTGGAGAAGGAAATGGCAATCCAGTCCAGCACTCTTGCCTGGAAAATCCCATGGACAGAGGAGCCTGATAGGCTGCAGTCCATGGGGTCGCAAAGAGTTGGACACGACTGAGTGACTTCATTCATTCATTCATTCATTCATTCAATTGAAGCTACTAACAACAAGGAAAGCATTTCTCGAAATGATCTTCTAAATTTCACTATTGGAAGTTATTTATTTTAAACAATTGCATGTATTTTAAAATCAATTTAAACTGAAAGTTAAACTTTATGAAAAAATCTATAATAGTAGGCATAGTGTGCTTATGTGTGATATTTTTATTAATTTGTTTAAAAGCTAAAAATTGTACTGGCTCATTGTATTGAAAGAACACTTGCATTTTTTTAAGCTAGGAACACAATAGGTTTGTATTCCTTAAGAGAATCACAAGTCTATAAAGAAACTAGAGATATTTCTATGGAAACAAGCTTTAGCTTCAGGAAAAGTTGTAAATCAGACTCTTTTGTGTAGAAAGAGATTTGTATTTTTGCAGCACATAGCTGTCAGGTTCCTAAGTACCTGATTTTCTGACATTTGCCATTTGACAGTATCAATTATTTTACACTTTCTACTTTTCTCAAACTTTTAATATTTATATCCTTTTTAAAATCATTGTTTCTTTTAACAGAGCAATTCTAGCATTTTCATTTGTTAAAAAAAAAAGCTGGCATCTATTGTGTAAAATGAATATTTCCCTGTATTTTTCCTTCAGTTCACCATTGTTCTTTATTCTCAGCTGTTCAAGAAATAACAGAACTTTCCTCCACTTGAAATTGGGTTGAACTTCCTCCTATGGAAATAATATTGGTTTTTGTTTTGTTTTGTGATTTTTTATTACATTTTTTTAAAGTAACGAAACAGAAAGCCTCACATATGATTCATTGAATTGCATTCTGCTTAATCAGAATATACAAATGTACATTCGTAGTTTCCACTTTGCTTTTTAGTCACAACCTTAGGCTTATCAATCTCAGAAAAGACTATGCTTTTCTTTTGTCACACCCATGTATAACCTAATCTCAGTTATGTGCTTGTTTAAGGAAAGAGTATTTTGTGGATTTGAATCCACTTTATTAAAATGAAATATAAATATCCAAATTGAATTTCCTTCCTCCTTCTTTTCTTTCTATCTTCTTCCTTCCACTGTTCATTTCTTTCTTCAACAAATATTATTTGATTTTTTTAAGCCAACATCCTTGCTAAGGACTGGCAATATAAAAAGGAAACAGACCAACACAATTCTCTCTCTCCTTTGTCTTTGTTTTGTTGTTGCTGTTGTTGTTTTGCAATTTAGTCTAGCTGACAGAACAGATTAAATAGTTATGTAAAAGATTGGTATTATAGAAAGGAAAATAAAATATAGCTATCAGTCAAATCTCTGCCAGGAAAACCAGTCCTACACATATCGATTCAAGAGAAGGACTTTAATATGGGGAAGTGACCACAAAGATATTAAAATGAGAAGGCAAGACAGGACTGTGAATCAACCTAAGATGAACCACAACAAGATGCTTTTAGCACCCTAAAGCTGGATGGAACAATGGAGCAAGGCGAATTATAAGAACCTCCATAGACTGGGCCAGTTAGTGAGCATTGTGATCTTGTAGGAAATGTGGTCACCTGAAGAAACACTTCCCAGAGTAGAGAAAAGAAGGGGAGAAATATCCTGTTTTCTCCTCTAAGCTTCTATTGGCACCTTTATGGGCGGAAGCCAACTGAGATATTTTTAAGATGCAACTAACCAACAAAAATATTATGGAAACATATAACTGGTCTAGGGTTTCAGTGCAAAGAAATAGAGGGAAAGAACAGAATGGGAAAGACTAGAGATCTCTTAAAGAAAATTAGAGATACCAAGGGAACATTTCATGCAAAGAGGGCTTGATAAAGGACAGAAATGGTCTGGACCTAACAGAAGCAGAAGATATTAAGAAGACACGGCAAGAATACACGGAAGAACCGTAGAAAAAAGATCTTCACAACCCAGATAATCATGATGGTGTGATCACTCAGCTAGAGCCAGACATCCTGGAATGTGAAGTCAAGTGGGCCTTAGAAAGCATCAATATAAGATTTGTATATATGAATCTCCATATCCATTTTGTAATGCTCTTGAATTATTTGGTAGTCATTGAACTTTTAAGTTTTTCAAACATCATCCCAAAAAGAAAGAAAGCATCACTACGAACAAAGCTAGTACAGGTGATGGAATTCCAGTTGAGCTATTTCAAATCCTGAAAGATGATACTGTGAAAGTGTTGCACTCAATATGTCACAAATTTGGAAAACTCAGCAGTGGCCACAGGACTGGACAAGGTCAGTTTTCATTCCAATTCCAAAGAAAGGCAATGCAAAATAATGCTCAAACTACCACACAATTGCACTCATCTCACATGCTAGTAAAGTAATGCTCAAAATTCTGCAAGCCAGGCTTCAGCAATATGTGAACCATGAACTCCCTGATGTTCAAGCTGGTTTTCAAAAAGGCAGAGGAACCAGAGATCAAATTGCCAACATCCGCTGGATCATGGAAAAAGCAAGAGAGTTCCAGGAAAACATCTATTTCTGCTTTCTTGACTATGACAAAGCCTCTGACTTTGTGGATCACAATAAACTGTGGAAAATTCTGAAAGAGAGGGGAATACGAGACCACCTGACCTGCCTCTTGAGAAACTTGTATGCAGGTCAGGAAGCAACAGTTAGAACTCGATATGGACCAAAAGACTGATTCCAAATAGGAAAAGGAGTACAACAAGTCTGTATATCGTCACCTTGTTTATTTAACTTCTATGCAGAGGACATCATGAGAAACACTGGACTGAAAGAAACACAAGCTGGAGTCAAGATTGCTGGGAGAAATATCAATAACCTCAGATATGCAAATGACACCTCCCTTATGGCAGAAAGTAAAGAGGAACTTAAAAGCCTCTTGATGAAAGTGAAAGAGGAGAGTGAAAAAGTTGGCTTAAAGCTCAACATTCAGAAAATGAAGATAGAAACGCTGGACTGAAAGAAACACAAGCTGGAATCAAGATTGCCAGGAGAAATATCAATAACCTCAGATATGCAAATGACACCTCCCTTATGGCAGAAAGTAAAGAGGAACTTAAAAGCCTCTTGATGAAAGTGAAAGAGGAGAGTGAAAAAGTTGGCTTAAAGCTCAACATTCAGAAAATGAAGATCATGGCATCCGATCCCATCACTTCATGGGAAATAGATGGGGAAACAGTGTCAGACTTTATTTTGGGGGGCTCCCAAATCACTGCAGATGGTGACTGCAGCCATGAAATTAAAAGACACTTACTCCTTGGAAGAAAAGTTATGACCAACCTAGATAGTATATTCAAAAGCAGAGACATTACTTTGCCAACTAAACTCTGTCTAATCAAGGCTATGGTTTTTCCTGTGGTCATGTATAGATGTGAGAGTTGGACTGTGAAGAAGGCTGAGTGCCAAAGAATGGATGTTTTTGAAGTGTGGTGTTGGAGAAGACTCTTGAGAGTCCCTTGGACTGCAAGGAGATCCAACCAGTCCGTTCTGAAGGAGATCAACCCTGGGATTTCTTCGGAAGGAATGATGCTAAAGCTGAAACTCCAGTACTTTGGCCACCTCATGCGAAGAGTTGATTCACTGGAAAAAACTGATGCTGGGAGGGATTGGGGGCAGGAGGAGAAGGGGACAACAGAGGATGAGATGACTGGATGGCATCACGGACTCGATGGACGTGAGTCTGAGTGAACTCCGGAAGTTGGTGATGAACAGGGAGCCCTGGCGTGCTGCAATTCATGGGGTCGCAAAGAGTCGGACACAATGAGCGACTGAACTGAACTGAACTGAGGGTTTCTGGGAGTGACATCTCAATTGAGACCTACAGATTGAAATTTAAATGTATCTGGGGAAGACTTAGGCAAAGAATATTTCAGACAGAGAGAACACTGTCAAATACTTGAGAGCAACAAGAGGGGAGTCTTGTCATCTCTCTTTTTATTTTTTCAAAACCACATTTCAGAGAACAAAATATGCCTTATATTAGAAGGAATAAATCAAAGCCAGTTCAATTTCTCATCCATGCATATATATGTCCATTTTATTATTAAGCTTCTATTAGCACCTCTCGGAGAAGGCCATGGCAACCCACTCCAGTACTCTTGCCTGAAAAATCCCATGGATGAAGGAGCCTGGTAGGCTGCAGTCCATGGCATTGCTAGGAGTTGGACACGACTGAGCGACTTCACTTTCACTTTTCCCTTTCGTGCATTGGAGAAGGAAATGGTAACCCACTCCAGTGTTCTTGCCTAGAGAATTCCAGGGATGGGGGAGCCTGGTGGGCTGCCGTCTATGGGAATGCACAGAATCGGACACGACTGAAGCAATTTAGCAGCAGCAGCAGCACCTCTATATTAGCTAATCTATAATCAGCTTCTTTTAGCACCTTAGTATGATAAGTAACACTAACATCATGTTCTTAGCCTCTATCATTAAAAAAAAAAAAAAGGAAGACGAGAGAAGCAAAGGAAAGTGAACCTCTTTTCACATTCATTAAAATATATATTTAGTATATATTTGGATGTGGAACATACAGATTTCTTTGACCTCTTTTGTGGTTTATTGATGCATGATAATAATTTCCAACTAGTTTCTGATGTTTGCCTATGACATTAAATTGCTCTGAATCTTCATCAATAAATTTTTATCATTTCCCTCAGGAAATAGATAAAAACTAATTAAAATGTGATAACTTATTATCAATTATTTTTACTATACTCCTTTACATGCCATGGCAGAGGCAGTGAAAAATATAGGAAAGTGGTATGGCTTCCATAATGAATAGTAAATCTCATTAGAGTAGACAATTTAGAACAGCAATTGTGCTCTACTGAAGAACCATAAATCCCTGCCTATTGTTCTGAGATACAGTGCTATTTTTATTTTTTTATTTTTTTTTTTTTATTAAATTTTTATTTTTTGTTTAATGCTTATCCATTTCACACAGTGCTATTTTTAAAACATGATGGTTTTATCATCACTCCTACTGTTTTTCAAAAAACATTAAAAATATATTCATGAATTTGGGGTTTTCAAATCCATAGCATAATACTAAGAATAGGAAGTATGCATTAATATGCAATTAGAGAATGGGGAAACCTGTATTTGAATACAGTCTTTTATTGCATATGAGCAACACAAAATGATAACAAAATTGCCTCCCCTTTTACGAGCCTTAATGTCAAGTTTGAGTGACTTAAAACTGGAAAAAAGAATTAGGTAGAGTCTGCATGCATTTAGCTGTGTGGACAAAAACTGTCCTTATCATGAACAATATTCTTGTTTGATGCTCAAAGCACAAAGCAATCAGTACATATCCCAAGAACTCTATCAGTCAGTCACCCTTTCTCTAAAAGAGAAAGCTAGAAAAAGGCACTTAGCCTTTCTTTCACCAGTAAAAAGAGCATTTACTTAGATATCACTTTTATTAGATTCAAAAAATGTATAAGAATATGGGTGAGTTGAACATTGTTCCCAATACCGGTGAAGAAGTATTTCTTGTTAGGAACTTCTCCGTGACTAGAAATGACTCTACATAGTAATAAACAGAGATTTTCCTACTTCAATTGACATGCATTTACTATAAGAAATAGACTATAAAGCCTTAAATTGGGGAAAACAATTCAAAGATATTTGTTGCCAAAGATATATAAAAACTGATATTTAGGCATCCGATCTGTATAAGAGACAGCACTTACTCCTTGGAAGAAAAGTTATGACCATGAGGTACTATTTCACACCAGTCAGAATGGCTGCGATCCAAAAGTCTACAAGCAATAAATGCTGGAGAGGATGTGGAGAAAAGGGAACCCTCTTACATTGTTGGTGGGAATGCAGACTAGTACAGTCATTATGGAAAACAGTGTGGAGATTCCTTAAAAAATTCCAAATAGAACTGCCTTATGACCCAGCAATCCCACTGCTGGGCATACACACTGAGGAAACCAGAATTGAAAGAGCACATGTACCCCAATGTTCTTTGCAGCATTGTTTATAGTAGCCAGGACATGGAAACAACCTAGATGTCCATCAGCAGATGAATGGATAAGAAAGCTGTGGTAAGCATCATTCCTTCCAAAGAAAAACCAGGACTGATCTCCTTCAGAATGGACTGGTTGGATCTCCTTGCAGTCCAAGGGACTCTCAGGAGTCTTCTCCAACACCATAGTTCAAAAGCATCCATTCTTCGGTGCTCAGATTTCTTCACAGTCCAACTCTCACATCCAAACATGACCATTGGAAAAACCATAGCCTTGACTAGATGGACCTTTGTTGGCGAAGTAATGTCTCTGCTTTTGAATATACTATCTAGATTGGTCATAACATTACTTTCAAGGAGTAAGCATCTTTTAATTTCATGGCTCAGTCACCATCTGCAGTGATTTTGGAGCCCCAAAAACTAAAGTCTGACACTGTTTCCACTGTTTCCCCATCTATTTCCCATGAAGTGATGGGACCAGATACCATGATCTTAGTTTTCTGAATGTTGAGCTTTAAGTCAACTTTTTTATTCTCCTCTGAGTTAACCCTTTATTGGATTTTGATCAAATGTTAGTTTTCAAATTTCAAACTTTTTGTGTATTTACTCTCCCACTGAACATTATGTCATGTCTGTCCTTGGCATCCATGTTTTGTTTGAATACAGTAGGTTTGCTCTTTTTAATTGTCTTGAGTATTCCATTTGCTACTTACACCATTATTTATTTAGGCATTTCATACATTACAGGAATGCAGGTTGCTTTCAGTTGTGGCATGTAGCTATTTTTAACAGATTACAAAATTAAAAATATAAGAGTTCAAAAATAGCCCAATTTTTAAATATATGTTTCAGTGCCAGTCTCCCCAATCATCCCTGAAACATGTATACAATTATATAAGAAATGAAGCATTAGTCTATGTTCAATGCAGGATACAGGATGCTTGGGGCCGGTGTACAGGATGATCCGGGGAGATGGTGTGGGGTGGGAGGTGGTGGTGGGGGCTTCGGCTTTGGGAGATCATGTACATCTGTGACTGATTCATGTCTGTGTATGGCAACACCAATGCAGGATTGTGAAATGGAATAAAGTATTAAATTAAAAATAAAATAAAATAAAATATGATATAATGGATATTGGGCTTTCCTGGTGGCTCAGACAGTAATCTGCCTGCAATGCAGGAGACCTGGGTTCCATCCCTGGGTTTGTGAGATTCCCTGGAGGAGGGCATGGCAACTCACTCCAGTATTCTTGCCTGGAGAATCCCCATGGACAGAGGACACTCGTGGGCTACAGTCCATGAAGTCACAAAGAGTCAAACACAGCTAAGAGACTAAGCACAGCACATAATGGATTATTATGGAATCAGAAAAAATTGAAAATTATGAATAGTATGTAGAACATGGAAGATGTAAAGAAATAATAAAAAAAGTAGTAGAAGCGTTAGTCTGTCTAACTATGTCTGACTCTTTGTGGCTCTGTGGACTGTAGCCTGCCAGGCTCTTCTGTCCATGGGATTTTCCAGGCCATAGTGGAGTGAGTTGCCATTTCCTTCTCCAGAGATCTTCCTGACCTAGGGATTGAACCTTCACCTCCTACATTGCAAGTGGATTCTTTAATTTACTCTAAAAGTATTGAAGCTTTTAGGGATCCCTCAAAAACTTCAGGTAGTTCATGAAGTCTTTATTATGAAAAAAATATTTGCCCTTTTCTCTGAACAGTTACATTGGTGATACAAAACCAGTGGTGAGTAAAACTGATCATGTCTTAGTTCAAACTGAGAAAGTAACACGAATCTATACCAATACTCATTGCATCTTCATCACCACAAACTCCCAAGGGAAAAAGAACATAGCAATCCTGTACTAAACTATCTTTTCATTCTATGGGAGAAATGAAAAGTACTCACAAAATAGTTCTGCTGCATACAAACATTTGATGGTTGTCTCAAGGAAAAGTACTTCTGTGGCAGTTGAAGTCAGCTGAACAGTTATGTTTTTTTTTTTTCCAATAACAATTCTCTCTTGACGCTGTCAGGTTTTTTGTTTAATAGTCAAAAGTTTAATTATAGTGTGTCTGGCATGAATTTCTTTGGGTTTATCTGTCTGTGATTTGCTTGAATTCTTTTGTCTGTAGATTTATGTACATCATCAAATTTGGAATGGCTTTAGCCATTTTCTTTGAAAACTCTTGTGGCTCCACTAGTTCACCTCTCTTGGTAGTGCTTCTATAACATGACTATTGAATCTGCTGTATTTCACTTGAGACTCTATTTTCATTTTCTAATATACTTGCTCTCCGTTCTTCAGATTGGGTGAATTCTATTGATGTGTCCTCTAAGTTGGATTTCCCAGATGGTGCTAGTGGCAAATCATCTGCTTGCCAAAGCTGGAGACATAGAGGTGCAGTTTCAATACCTGGATGGGTAAGACCCTCTAGAGGATGGCAGGGCAGCCCACTCCAGTATTCTTGCCTGGAGAATTCCATAAACAGAGGAGCCTGGCAGACTATAGTCTAAAGCTGGAGACATAGAGGTGCAGGTTCAATACCTGGATGGGTAAGATCCTCTGGAGAACAACATGGCAGCCCACTCCAGTATTCTTGCCTGGAGAATTCCATAAACAGAGGAGCCTGGCAGACTACAGTCTACAGAGTTACAAAAGAGTTGGACATGACTGAAGCAACTTAGCATGTAGGCCTGTCCTCTAAGTCATCTAATTTACACCCTGTCATTCCCACTCTAGTGATGAGACCACCCAGCAAATTATTTCTTATTTCTACTATGCCTTTAGCTTTATAATTATTATATTTTTCTTTTTTTATAACTTCTCTTTCTTTGTCGAGACTTTTAAGTTTTCATTTATTTCTAGAGAATTTGTCATTTGTTATTGAAGTATTTTTATAACAGCTGTTTTTAAACTCTTGTCAGTTCCAACATTTGATTCATCTGTTTTTGATGTCTATTGACTGTCTTGTCTTATTAAGTGGAGATGTTCCTTGTTCTTATTATGACAGGTGATATTCTTAAATTGTATCTTCAACATTGTACCTATTATGTGAAAAGACTTTGAGTCTTAGTTAAATCTTTTCTTTCAGCAGGCTCATACTGGTTTACATTTAGTACATATGTCCTGGCCAACTGTTGAGGGCTATGTGTCCAATGACTGTTTAATTTTCAGAGACTCTACAGTGTTATTTTGGTGTTTGCATTATCTGATGGCATTGAGGTTTCCAATTAATCCTACTAGTACTGCCAGTCAGTCAATAACTGATTATTGAGCAACTTTCCTGGAATATGCTTATGTTCTAGGCGATGGGCATACTGCAGTAAATAAGGAAGCAAAGTCTTTCTCCTTTAAGGACTTATCTTCAAGTGTAAAAGATGGAACAGGCATATTTAAGAATATATAATAATTGAGGAAATATTTGAGAGGAGAGAAGCCCACCTTAGAGGATATGATATGAAACAGACTAGCTGAGGAAAGTAAATATAAACTAAAACTTGAATGAGAAGGAGCCAAATATAGGACACATTTGGGAAAGAGCATTCTAGGCAGAGAAAATGATGGTGTGCAAATGCCCTGCGAGTAGACAGAGCTTGGCATATTATTATCAGGTTATGGCTATGAGCAGCTGGGTCTTAATCCTACTGGAGAGTCTCTGAGAAAACATATGAAACTCAATATTGCCCTTTTAGAGGATAAGGGGAACAGATGTTGACAAATTATAAACCCTACTGCCTGAGGGCAATCCCCACTGCATGAACTGCTTGCAGGTCTTTATGTAGCTATGGGCAGCCAAGTAAGATTGTATGTGACATAATCGTAAAACCAAAAAGAGAGGAGGAGGATTGAATTATAGCATGTTTTTTTTTCCTAACTTTAAAAATTTATTTATCTAAAAAGAGGGGAGATATGTATACATATAACTGATTCACTGTTGTACAGCAGAGATTAACACAGCATTATAAAAGAGCTATATCCAAAAAAAATAATTTTAAATGATTGAACATTAAAAGGTAGAAACATAGCATATAAATGTATTCAAGGACATCTACAGATTAATTAATTTAGTATGGTTCTAGCAGTTCATTATTAAGGTTTCTTACTTTATTGCAAAAGACCCCCAATTATGCAAATCACATACATTTTATTTCCAATTCATTAGCTAAGTAGATAAATCACAGTAAAGACAGATTTCTACTATACACTATATTAGTTATCTTTACATTGAACACTTCTAAGTTTTATAAAGCACAATCTAAAACCATTCTAACAAATATATAAACTAAATAGGTACATGTTGCATGATAAATTCTCATTTCTGCCTGTGATTCAATTTTTGCAACATTTTTAATCTTTTTACAGTAGAATTTGTGAAAATATAAGTATTTTACTGTTCGATTTTTCTTTTCTTAAAAAATATGAAAGGCACAGGAGGTACTAAGATGCATGCTTAGTACATAAAATTAATAAGTGTACATTTCATAAAATTAATGTAGCACTGGCATATTATGCCCAAATTAGACATTTCATTTCAAACTATGTACTTGAACTTTTAAAAAATGCAAATACATTGAAGAAGTGGTACAGAATAGTATTTATGGTACATTTCTGGAATTACATTTAGGAATTTTAATTCTGAACAGCTTACCAGATGAGTGAGTAAAATGTTTATTTTTTTAATCTCAGCAAGGTATTTAGTTTTTTAACCTAAGTTACACCCTCTGTAATAAGGGGACAATAATTATGTCTAATCTTCTGTTATTTTAAATCTTAATATAAGCCAATTTAAAGCACAATAGCTGGTACAGTGTAAAGTATTAAAACGATGTTAGCTGATTGTTATTACTGTTATTCATTTAGATTATCATATTTCCTTAAATTTCCTGAGCATGGTGATATATGCAGTGCTTAAAACATTCTGAATGCTCAAAAGGGTACACAACAATAATGGCTTCACCATTTCTAAAGGTTGCTGCCACTGGGAAAGAAAGCAAAGATTGCTCTTGGTGTTTTTACATCAGCTAATAAACTTTATTCCTCTGAGGGTGACTGGGACATAGAATCTGGTATCTCTGTTGGTAAAGGTTTTCAGTGACTTCAGAAATTGTACAAAGGTCTGCCTTTTATTAGGAAAATTGATCTTGGATCTTAAAGGTCAACAAAGTAAAGACTTGACTTTGATTCCCAAGAATCCTGCAACATCAACTGCATGTAAGCTTATCTGTTAACCCCATCTGGATTTGCACCTGTGATTTCTGGGAGTCAGTACATTTCGAACATGCACTTAAAATGCCAAGAACTTCCCTTCCATTATGAAGAAGAGATTTAAAATTGCAAATGTACTTAAGGAAAACACTTTTTAAGCCACTTCATTCAGCAAGAAAGGGTAAAAGTGACTGTGCTGCATCAGCGGCAGTGTGGAATTTACTGGTGCAGATCCATAGTACTATTCCCTTCAGCTAGAGAATACACGAGTGCGGTCACATTCTGGCACCTGGCCAAGATCAAGAGCACTTTGCTGTCATATCCAACTTACTGATTCCGTTCAAGCACATTTCTCTAATGCTTTATAAAAACAAAAATTTAATGTAGAGAGTCTCATGAAAGATAGTAGAATAAATACATGTTTTTGTAACCTCCCTGCTTACAACCTACTGAAATGAATAAAAATAGAGGTATCAGTAAAAGACTGCCTTCTTCCCTGGTGGCACAGATGGTAAAGAATCTGCCTGCAATGCAGGATACCTAGGTTCGACTCCTGAGTCAGGAAGATCGCTGGAGAAGGGAATAGCTACCCACTTCACTTTTCTTGCCTATAGAATTCCATGGACAGAGGAGCCTGGAGGACTACAGTCAATGGGGTCACAAAGAGTTAGATACGACTGAGTGACTAACACTTTTACACTTTCATACAGTAACTCTGAAAAATATCAGTCAGTTTTTAAAAAACTGAGTCAAGCCAAGAGACCAATTCTCATAGACATATCCCCAGTTGGGAAGACTATGTGTTATAAGAAATGAGAAAAGGAGTTCTGAAGGGGAGGACTAGGAACCTCTAGCCGGCGAGAGGCTGGGGAGTAAACAAGCCATAGGAAGAAAGAGGAGCATCTTGTGAGACTGATTCTGCTGTAATAAAATGCAGGTGGAAGACTTCCTAGGCATGTAACATTATTTTTTTAGTTGATTTTCTCTGTACAAGAAAAACTCTGGCTAGATGGGAAGTTGTATACTAGCTTCTGACACAGATAACATGAGCAAAGGGAAATATTTACATTCTCCCAGATCTGGACTTTGATCTGAGTATACAACTCCCTGCGAATCAAAGGAATGTGAAAAATGGGAGGATCTCCACAGGTCAAAGTATCTAATAAATTTATAAATTGCTTCATGACAACAGCTCCTAGTAGCCTTAGCTCCTTTTCTTGAGTGATCAAGAAAGTACACAAACCAGCAATTACTATATTTAAAATTTAATTCTTAAAGGACTAAAGTATAGCTGTGAAGGAAGAGGGGGAGGAGGATGGGGGAAATATCAAGAATAGTTTTTTAAAAGTTCAACCATATCACTGGTTTTCTTTTCATTTTAATTGAAGTATAATTGACTTAGAATACTATATCAGTTTCAGGTGTACAGCAAGTGATTCTATATTTTTATAGATTATACACAATACAAAGTTACAATATTGTTGACTACATTTCCTGTGCTATGCCTGTGACTTATTGTTAGTTCAGTTCAGTTTAGTTCGGTCACTCAGTTGTGTCTGACTCTTTGCAACCCCATGAACCGCAGCACGCCAGGCCTCCCTGTCCATCACCAACTTTCGCGGTTCACCCAAATTCACGTCCATTGAGTCAGTGATGCCATCCAACCGTCTCATCCTCTGTCATCCCCTTCTCCTCCTGCTTTCAATCTTTACCAGCATCAGGGTCTTTTCAAATGAGTCAGCTCTTCACATGAGGTGACCAAAGTATTGGAGTTTCAGCTTCAACATCAGTCCTTCCAATAAGCACCCAGGACTGATCTCCTTTAGGAGATATACTTATTGTATAACTGCCAATTTGTACTCTTGATCATTTTTACCCTCCCCTCCAACCTTCTCCCCCTGGGCAAGCACTAATTTGTTCTCTGTACATGTGAGACTATTTCTGCTTTCTTATATTTGCACATTTGTTTTATTTTTTAGATTCTACATATAACTTCAAAAACACAGTATTTGTCTTTCTCTGACTTATTTTGCATGTGTGCTCAGACGCTCAGTTGTGTCCAACTCTTTGCAACCCCATGGGCTGTAGCCCGTTAGTCTCCCCTGCCCATGAAAGTTTCCAGGTAAGAATACTGGAGTGAGTTGCTATTTCCTACTCCAGAGGATCTTTCTGATCAAGGAATTGAACCAGCATCTCTGGCATCTCCTGCACTGGCAGGCAGATTCTTTACCACTGTGCCACCTGGGAAGCCTAATGTATTTTACTTAGCATAGTACCCTCTAGGTCTATCCATGTTGCCACAAATGGCAAGATTTCAATTTTTTATGGCTGATTAATGTTCCATTGTACCTGTATACCACATCTTCTTTATCTATTCATCTTTTAATGAATACTTAGGTAGTGTTCATGTCTGGTATTAAATTAGTGCTGAGATAAACATTGTGGTGCATATATCCTTTTGATTTAGTGTTTTCGTTTTCTGTGAAAAAATTCCATAGATATTTTAATAGAGATTGTGCTGAATTTGTCATTATTTTGGATAGTATGAACATTTTAACATTATACTTCTTCTGAAACACATGAACACATGTGTTTCCATTTATTTATATCTTATTTATTTATAGAGAGTCTTCCCTGGTGGCTCAGATGGTAAAGCGTCTGCCTGAAATGCAGGAGACCTGGGTTCGATCCTTGGGTTGGGAAGAGCTCCTGGAGAAGGAAAGGGCAACCCACTCCAGTACTCTGCCTGGAAAATCCCAGGGACGGAGGAGCCTGGTAGGCTACAGTCCATGGGGTCGCAAAGAGTCGGACACGATTTAGCGACTTCACTTTCACTTTTAAGATTTATAAGACTTATTTATATTTTTCCATTTATTTGTGTCATCTTGAATATTTTCATCAACACTTAATATTTTTCAGTTCAGTTCAGTAGCTCAGTCATGTCTGACTCTTTGGGACCCCATGAATCACAGCACGCCAGGCCTCCCTGTCCATCACCAACTCCCGGAGTTCACTCAGACTCACGTCCATCGAGTCAGTGAGGCCATCCAGCCATCTCATCCTCTGTCGTCGCCTTCTCCTCCTGCCCCCAACCCCTCCCGTCATCAAAGTCTTTTCCAATGAGTCAATTCTTTGCATGAGGTGGCCAAAGTACTGGAGTTTCAGCTTTAGCATCATTCCTTCCAAAGAAATCCCAGGGCTGATCTCCTTCAAAATGGATTGGTTGGATCTCCTTGCAGTCCAACATCACAATTCAAAAGCATCAATTCTTCAGCACTCAGCCTTCTTCACAGTCCAACTCTCACATCCATACATGACCAATGGAA
The DNA here is from genome assembly GCA_006408675.1 of Madoqua kirkii. Taxonomy (NCBI): domain Eukaryota; kingdom Metazoa; phylum Chordata; class Mammalia; order Artiodactyla; family Bovidae; genus Madoqua; species Madoqua kirkii. The sequence continues at coordinate 1,483 of SJYC01137961.1, read as the reverse complement.
AAACCATAGCTTTGACTAGATGGACCTTTGTTGGCAAAGTAATGTCTTTGCTTTTCAATATGCTGTCTAGGTCCTTTCCTTCCAAGGAGCAAGTGTCTTAACTTAATGGCTGCAGTCACCATCTGAAGTAGAATACAGGTCTTTTGCTACTTGATTAAACTTGTTACTAGGTATGTTATTATTTTCAGTGTGATTGTAAATGGGATTGTTTTCTTGATCTGTCCTTTTAATACTCTATTCTTAGTGTATAGAAATGCAATAGATTTCTGTGTATTAATTTTGTATCTTGCAGCTTCCTTGAATTCATTTATTATCTCTAGCAGCTTTGGGGTAGAATCTCTGGGGCTTGCCATATATATATATATATATATATATATACATAGTATTTTGCCATCTGCAAATAATGACAGTTTTACTTTTTCCCCTTCTAGTTGGATGGCATTTATTTATATTTATTTTTCTTGTCTGATGGCTGTGACTAGGACTTTCACTTCTATGTTGAATAAATATTGTGAGAATGGGTATTCTGCCTTGTTCCTGATTTTAGAAGAAAAACATTCAGCTTTGTACCATTATGATATTAGCTGTGAGTTTGTCATAATTGGTCTTTGCGATATTGATGTATGTTTTTTCTATACAAATTGTGTTGTTTTTATCATAAATGTATGCTTTCAAATGATTTTTCTGCATCAACTAAGATGATAATATATTTTTTTCTTCTGAATAATTGATGTAAACCATAGACTCTTTCCGCCTAGAAATTTGAAACACAATTTTAATGACTTATGGACTCTTGATTAAGATCCTTTAGCACGAGCATAGGACAGTTTGAGTTCTGGAGTCAAAATTTACAAGTCTGAATCCTGTAATTTAGTTGCTCTGTCATTATAATTTTCTCATATGTAAAATGGAAACAGTTGATCTCATGTAGTAATTATGAGTGTCTGTGAGTTAATGCGTACAAGATGGTTAGTAGTCAGAATATAGTAAGAAGAGTTCAATACATTCATGGAAATTCTAATTAGCCCAGTACCTGACACACAGTACAAGGTTTCAATAAGTGTTTAGTAAAGAAATAAATAACAGTTATCTATTTGACAAGATTGTGAACATCAAATTGTCAGTATTACTTTGGAAATGATAATGCAGTATACAGAAAAAGAAGTATTCTTGCCCAATCTGGAGGCCCAGAGATGCTCATATGCCATGCGTCAGAATTCTGCTGTAAATGCAGTGCTTCCTTTGCAAGCTTCATCCTGGTCATTGCTTTCATACAAGAAAATTCTCCAATTATGTTGACCTTTTGATATGCTCATTAGTACTATATTATAGTATTATTGTCTTTTTTAAAGAATATGTTTTTAGTATAACATGCAAAAGTTTAATTTCTAAAACTAAATTGTATTCCAATGCTTTTGAGAATTCTGACATCTGTTTGGAAATCAGATAAAAAATAAAGTACTCTTGATTGTAGAACTAACCT
>SJYC01137960.1:0-23119 GCA_006408675.1 Madoqua kirkii | reverse complement strand
TATCTCTGATATATTAATTTCCATATTGTTTAAAATTTTTAAAATATACATAAAATTTTGAAAGAATATTAAAGTGAGATCTTTATACCTTCAATCTATAATAAACAGTGTAATATTCTATGATTTTCATGTTTTACGGAAGGTACAGTTATGGTAACATCACCCTAAATAATTCAGCTTACATAATCACAAAGCTATATCACATCTAAGAAAATTATAATAATTTTATAACATTGTCTCACACCCTTTAAAAGCATCCCCAGTATGGCTGAATTTGACCATCAAAACCAAAAATATTTTAAATGATTATATCATGTGTGTATGTGTGTACTAAGTTGTGTGATTTTATCTAGACCCCATGGACTGTAGCCCTACAGTCTTCTCTGTCAGTGGGATTTCCCAGGAAAGAATACTGGAGTGAATTGCCCAAGGATTAAAACCATGTCTCCTGCATTGGCAGGTGGAGTCTTTACCACTGAGCCATTGAGATTATACCATATTTAAATGTAAATTAACTCTGAATCCACAGAAGGAAGAGGAGAGGCCAGGGTTTCTTTATATAAGAATGCCAGATATCATATGAAGAAGCAATCATAAAATTTTTAAAAATCAGCATTGTACATTTCCAATGAGGGAAAAATAATGGCTTCTCAAATATGTCTAGACACTAATACCTGGACTTTTTGAATATGTTGCCTGATGAGGGAAAGGAGACACTACAAATACAATTAAGACCTCAGAGATGGGGAGATTTTCCTGGATTATCTGAGTGGGCACACTGTAATTACATGAGTCCTTAAATGCAGAGAAATTTACCACCTGTGGTCACTGTCAGATGTGACTATGTAAAGAGTGTCACATGGGTGTGATGAGAAAGCACTCAATTTTTTGTGACTAGTTTAGAAGACAAAACAAGAAGGCTATGAGTCATGGAATAAGAGAAGCCTCTCGAAGTTGGAAAAACTCAAGAAACTCTCCTAGTTGGAAACTACTAGAGTCACCAGAAAGGAATATGGTCTTGTTGACATATAGACTCTGAGTCAATGTCTGGCTTCTCTCCCTCAGAACTATAAGATAATAAATATATGTTGTTTAAAGATATTAAAATAAAAGGCAGAGGAACTAGACATCAAATTGCCAACATCTGCTGGATCATCAAAAAAGAGAGATCCTGCTTTATTGACTATACCAAAGCCTTTGACTGTGTGGATCACAATAAAGTCTGGAAAGTTCTGAAAGAGATGGGAATACCAGACCACCTGACCTGCCTCTTGAGAAACCTATATGCAGGTCAGGAAGCAACAGTTAGAACTGGATATGGAACAACAGACTGGTTCCAAAGAGGAAAAGGAGTATGTCAAGGCTGTATATCGTCACCCTGCTTATTTAACTTCTATGCAGAGTACATCATGAGAAACGCTGGGCTAGAAGAAGCACAAGCTGGAATCAAGATTGCCGGGAAAAATACCAATAACCTCAGATATGCAGATGACACCTCCCTTACGGCAGAAAGTGATGAGGAACTAAAGAGCCTCTTGATGAAAGTGAAAGAGTAGAGTGAAAAAGTTGGCTTTTAAGAAACAAAGATCATGGCATCTGGTCCCATCACTTCATGGGAAATAGATGGGGAAACGGTGGAAACAGTGGCTGGCTTTATTTGTTTGGGCTCCAAAATCACTATAGATGGTAATCGCAGCCATGAAATTAAAGGACGCTTACTCCTTGGAAGGAAAGTTATGACCAACCTAGATAGCATATTCAAAAGCAGAGTTATTACTTTGCCAACAAAGGTCCATCTAGTCAAGGCTATGGTTTTTCCAGTGGTCATGTATAGATGTGAGAGTTGGACTATGAAGAAAGCTGAGCGCCAAAGAATTGATGCTTTTGAACTGGGATGTTAGAGAGGACTCTTGAAAGTCCCTTGGACTGCAAAGAGATCCAACCAGTCCATTCTAAGGGAGATCAGTCCTGAGTTTTCATTGGAAGGACTGATGCTAAAGCTGAAACTGCAATACTTTGGCTACCTGATGCGAAGAGATGACTCATTGGAAAAGACTCTGAGACTGGGAGGGGTTAGGGGCAGGAGGAGAAGGGGACAACAGAGGATGAGATGTCTGGGTGGCATCACGGACTCAATGGACGTGAGTTTGAGTAAACTCCGGGAGTTGGTGATGAACAAGGAGGCCTGGCATGCTGTGATTTATGGGGTCACAGAGAGTCAGACACGACTGAGTGACTGAACTGACAGGGACTATCTTGGTGGCCCAGTGGTTAAGAAGCTGCCTTCTAATACAGGTGACAAGGGTTCAATCCATGGTTGGGGAGCTAAGATCCTATATGCTTTGGGGCAACTAAGTTCACATGCCACAACTAAGACCCAATGAAGCCATCAGTTAATTAACTTTTGTGAAGGGCGTGTGTGTGTGCTAAGTCACTTCAGTTGTTTCCAACTCTTTGCAACCCTATGGACTGTATCCCTCCAGGCTCCTCTGTCCATGGGATTATCCAGGTAAGAATACTGGAGTGGGTGTTCATACCCAGATATCACAGTCACATGCAATGTGCGAACCTTGATTGATCCTGAAAATGAGAGAAGAGGGAAGGAAGGAAGAAAAGAAAGCAAATAAAAGAAAGATAGCTGCAAGTATTTAAGGATATATTAACTATTAAAATGAAAATATGTACACAATGCCCACTAGCATCATTTTTTTTTTCCTTTTCTAATCATGAACAAACATATTCACTGTATACTATGGAAGTTCAGTTCAGTTAGTTCAGTTCAGTCACTCAGTCGTGTCTGACTCTTTGCGACCCCTTGATTCGCAGTATGCCAGGCCTCTCTGTTCATCACCATCTCTCGGAGTTCACTCAGACTCACGTCCATCGAGTCCGTGATGCCATCCAGCCATCTCATGCTCAGTTGTCCCCTTCTTCTCCTGCCCCCAATCCCTCCCAGCATCAGAGTCTTTTCCAATGAGTCAACTCTTTGCATGAGGTGGCCAAAGTACTGGAGTTTCAGCTTTAGCATAATTCCTTCCAAAGAAATCCCAGGGTTGATCTCCTTCAGAATGGACTGGTTGGATCTCTTTGCAGTCCAAGGGACTCTCAAGAGGCTTCTCCAACACCACAGTTCAAAAGCATCAATTCTTCAGCACTCAGCTTTCTTTACAGTCCAACTCTCACATCCATACATGACCACTGGAAAACCATAGCCTTGACTAGATGGACCTTAGTCGACAAAGTAATGTCTCTGCTTTTGAATATACTATCTAGGTTGGTCATAACTTTTCTTCCAAGGAGTAAGCGTCTTCTAACTTCATGGCTGCAGTCACCATCTGCAGTGATTTTGGAGCCCCCAAAAACGAAGTCTGACACTATTTCCACTGTTTCCCCATCTATTTCCCATGAAGTGATGGGACCAGATGCCATGATCTTCGTTTTCTGAATGTTGAGCTTTAAGCCAACTTTTTCACTCTCCTCTTTCACCTTCATCAAGAGGATTTTTAGTACCTCTTCACTTTCTGCCATAACGGTGGTGTCATCTGCATATCCGTAGTTATTGATATTTCTCCCAGTAATCTTGACTCCAGTTTGTGTTTCTTCCAATCCAGCGTTTCTCATGATGTACTCTGGATAGAAGTTAAGTAAGCGGGGTGACAATATACAGCCTTGACCTACTCCTTTTCCTATTTAGAACTAGTCTGTTGTTCCATGTTCAGTTCTAACTGTTACTTCCTGAACTGCATACAGATTTCTCAAGAGAACAGTACTGTGAAATGGAATAAGCATTAAACAAAAATTTAAAAATAAATAAATAAATAAACTAAAAAAAAATTGACTAGCATTCAATATCTATTAGTAAAGCAAAGTGCACAACTATTATTTAACAATAGCTAAAAAATCAAAGTTTCTGTTTACATATATATACATATTGTTGTAAATAAATGTAAAGAAAAAAGTGTGGGTTTTTGTTTGTTTATTTAATTTTCCAAGTGATGGATATAACTGAAATGACAAATCATATTTCAAAGCTGAGACAGATGAACAGTTCATGAACTTCATTTTGTTGATTTGTGCTGAGTATGTCCTACAGTTACCAAATATTGCATGACAAATCAAACCAAACCTGGGGTATAAAGAAAAGAACATTTTACTATGTTCATAGAGTAAAAAGTTAGTGAACAGACCGTGCTATGACTGTGCTAAGTCGCTTCAATCAGATGTGATTCTTTCCAATCCCATGGACTGCACCTCACCAAGCTCTTCCATCCATGAGATCCTCCAAGAATATTGGAGTTGGGTTGCCATTTCCTCTTCCAGAAGAACTTCCTGACCCAGAGGTTGAACCCAAATCCCTTTCATCTTCTGCAGTGGCAGGTGATATCTTTACCAGTACTCAGTAAAGTACAGTGGGGCACTCAGAAGAGAGCACTCTCATGCCCTGTGAGGATAACAGAGCTGAACAACAAGAAGAAAGACTCCTTTTCTTTCCTGACAAGAACTCAGCCACTTAAAAGTCATGGTTTCTTTGTTTACTGCAGCCCTGCCTCCCAACTTCCTTTGCTACCTGATGAAAGCTACTTCTTCCCTAATCATGTGAGGACATGCTTATGACTCAATATGCTTGTGGATCCTGAATTGCAATTCTCTGTTGATCATGAATAAATCCATTCTTGCTGGAGAAATATCTGACAGTCCCTTTATTTTAGGTCAGTAAAAGATACTACGAACAGAACATCACGAACAGTATGAAAAGGCAAAACTATATGACACTGAAAGATGAGCCCCCCATCCCCCAAATCAGTAAGTGTCAAATATGCTACTGGGGAAAAGTGAAGAAATAGCTCCAGGAAGAATGAAGAGGCTGAGCCAAAGCAGAAATGGCATCCAGTTATATATGTGTCTGTTGCTGAAAGTAAAGTCTGATTTTATAAAGAACAATATTGCATAGGAACCTGGAATGTTAGTTCCAGGAAGCAAGGTAAATTGATTGTGGTCAAGCAGGAGCTGACAAGAGTGAACATCAACATTTTAGGAATCAGTGAACTAAAATCAATGGGAATGGGTGAAATAAATTTAGATGACCATTATATCTACAACTGTGGGCAAGAACGCCTTAGAAAAATGGAGTAGCCTTCATAGTTAACAAGAGTCTAAAATGCAGTACTTGAGTGCTGTTGCAAAAATGACAAAATGACCTTGGCTCATTTACAAGACAAATCATTCAAAATTACAGTAGCTCATGTCTGTGCCCCAACCTCTAATGCTGAGAAAGCTGAAGTTGAACCATTCTATGAGACCTTCTAGAACTAACACCAAAAAAATATGTCCTTTTCATCAGAGGGAACTGGAATGCAAAAGTAGGAAGTTAAGAGATACTTGGAGTAAGAGACAAGTTGGTCCATGAGGTACAAAATGAAGCATAGTACAGGCTAACAGAGTTTTGTAAAGAGAATACACTGATCATAGTAAATACCCTCTTCCAATAACATGAGATGACTCTACATATGGGCACCACCAGAGGGTCAAAACTGAAATCAGATTGATTATATTCTTTGCTGTTGAAGATGGAAAAACTCTATACAGTTAGCAAAAACAAGACTGGGCATGACCTATGGCTCAGATCCTGAGCTCCTTATTGCAAAATTCAGAATTAAATTGAAGAAAGTAGGGAAAACCACCAGGCCATTCAGGTATGACCTAAACCAAATCGCTTACGATTATACATTGGAAGTAACAAATAGATTCAAGGGATTAGATCTGATAGACAGAGTGCCTGAAGAATAGGGGTTCATAACATTGTATAAGGGCAGTGAATAAAACCATTCCTGAGAAAAGAAATGGAAAAAGGCAAAATGGTTCTCTGAGGAGGCTTTACAAATAACTGAGAAAGAAGTGAAAGGCAAAGGAACAAAGGAAAGATGTATTCAACTAAATGTAGAATTCCAAAGAATAGCAAGGAAAGGTAAGAAAACCTTAAGTGATCAGTGCCAAGAAATAGATGAAAACAATAGAATGGGAAAGACTAGAAATCTCTTCAAGAAGATTAAAGACACCAGTGGAAAATTTCATGTGAAAATGAGCTCAATAAAGGAGAGGAATGGCAAGGATCTAACAGAAAGATAAGAGACTAAGAAAAGGTGGCAAGAATACACAGAAGAGCTATACAAATACAGGGTTAATGACTCAGATGACTATGATGGCATGATCACTCACCTAAAGCATCTTGGAATGTGAAGTCAAGTGGGCCTTAGGAAGACTTAATATGATCAAAGCAAGTATAGAGGAATGGCAAGGATCTAACAGAAAGATAAGAGACTAAGAAAAGGTGGCAAGAATACACAGAAGAGCTATACAAATACAGGGTTAATGACTCAGATGACTATGATGGCATGATCACTCACCTAAAGCATCTTGGAATGTGAAGTCAAGTGGGCCTTAGGAAGACTTAATATGATCAAAGCAAGTAGAGATGATTAAATTCCAACTGAGCTATTTCAAATCCTAAAGATGATTCTGTGAAAGTGATACACTCAATATGCTAGCAAATTTGGAAAACTCAGCAGTGGCCACAGGACTGGAAAGGGTCAGTTTTCATTCCAAACCAAAGAAGGGCAAGGCCGAAGACTGTTCAAACTACCACTGCACTCATCTCACATGCTAGCAAAGTAATACTCAAAATTCTCCAAGCCAGGCTTCAACCGTACCTGAACCATGAACTTCCAGATGTCCAAGATGGATTTGGAAAAGGCAGAGGAATGAGAGATCAAATTGAAAACATCCATTGGATCATAAAAAATGAAAGAGAGTTTCTAAAAAAAAATTACTTCTGCTTCACAGACTACACTAAAACCTTTGACTATGTAGGTCATAAGAAACTGCAGAAAATTCTTCAAGAAATGGGAATGCCAGAACACTTTACCTGCCTCTTGAGAAACCTGCATGCAGGTGAGTAGGCAACAGTTAGAACTGACATGGAACAACAGACTGGTTACACATTGGGAAAGGTGTACAACAAGCTGTATATTTTCACCATGCTTATTTAAATTCTATATAGTGTACATCATGAGAATTACTGGGCTGGATGAATCACAAACAGTTGGAATCAAGATTTCTGGGAGAAATATCAACAACCTCAGGTATGCAGATGATGCCACCTTAATGACAGAAAGTGAATAGCCTCTTGATGAAGCTGAAAGAGGAGAATGAAAAAGCTGGCTTAAAACTCAACATTCAAAAAACTAAGATAATGGTATCTCAACACTTCATGATACATAGATGGGGAAAAAAATGAAAACAGTGGCAAATTTTATCTTCTTGGACTTCAAAATCACTGCAGATTGTGACTGCAGCCACAAAATTACAAGGTGCTTGCTACTTGGTAGGAAAGTTATGACAAACTAAGACAATGTATTAAAAAGCAAAGATCACTTTGCAGACAAAGTTCCATATAGCCAAAGCTATGATTTTTTTTTTTCTAGTAGTCATGTGTGGATGTGACAGTGGGACCATAAAGAACACTGAGCACCAAAGAATTGATATTTTCAAGCTTTGGTACTAGAGAGAACTCTTGAGAGTCATTTGGGCAGAAAGGAGATCAAACCAGTCAACCCTAAAGGAAATCAACTCTAAATATTCATTGAAAGGATAGATGCTGAAACTGAAGCTCTAAATCTTTGGTCACCTGATGCAATGAGTCAACTCATTAGAAAAGACTCTGATGCTGGGAAAGATTAAGGACAGGAGGAGAAATGGGTGACAGAGGATGAGGTGGTTGGATGACATCACCAACTCAGTGGATATGAGTTTGAGTAGACCCCAAGAGTTGGTGAAGAACAGGAAAGCCTGGAGTGCTACAGTCTATGGGGTCACATAGAGTCAGACACGAGTTAGTGACTGAACAACAACACACAACAAATATTGTAGGTGAGGAATTAAACAAAGGACCAGCAGCAATGGTTCTGATGTCTGGTATCTGGAGACTTAACTGGGAAGACTTCAAAGGCTGTGAGTAACTGGTGTCCAGAGAGTTGTTTTTTTTGTTGTTGTTGTTGTTTTTTCCACACAGTATGCTAACAAAATTAATTTGGAGAAACTCAAAAGCCAGGCTTAGAGAGAGCTATCAACTGAAGTTCCTACACTGGTACTGCTGTCACAAGCTCCGTGTAATAGGGTGATGTTAGGTTATCAGTTCTTCCTACATGGGAGCCTATGGTTCCCAGATAGACTCCTTACTGAACAAGGCAGAAGTGACATGGCATTTTATTATGTAGCTTAGAAAGTTTAACCTACTCTGCTAGATTACATTGGTTGCATCTGCGATCTGCCCAAATTCACTGGAAAAGGACATATTCCTACCTCATGTTGAAAGAGTTTCATGTAATTTGTGGCGATGTTTGAAAACCACCAAGGTCTCATCTCTGTCAACCAACTTTTATTTCTATTTATTCAACAGGCCAAGTACTTTCACTCCTTCCCAAGATCCTATAAGGTCTCATCTCCTTATAGTTATCATCAAGCTGAGGCTCAGGGTCTGGAAGCTCAAGCTAATTTAGGCCCAGGTGCAGATGAAGTTTTGCAGGATGACTGCATTTGATGCACCAACAACACACCCAAGAAATAATGGTGGGAGAGGTAAGGATAAAAGAATATTGTCAGTGAAATCAGAAGTCTCAGTATGCAAATTCTAGTGATTAGCTTTTAATGTGACATTTTAAAATGTAACTTAAAATATTTTATATTTTAATTAAAAGCTGCACATCATCAGCTTATAATTAAGGAGATCCTATAATTTCACATGGGTGAAGGAAGAAATTCTAAACTAAGATTAAATTTCCCAGCAATAAGAATATGAAGCATACAAGCTAGATGATCAAATATTTAGAGACATTGCCAGTACAACAAATTATATTACAATGGATATGGAGGAGACAAAACTTGCTGAAGCTTGAATTATGTCCTCTGGGTAATTAAAACAGTAATGAGTAATTGCCACTAGGTACTGGAAACTGTAAGTGCCAGATTGCTTTACAGGAAATACAAGTGGGGGGAAATAAACTACCAACGTCAGACACTTTCTTTTATGAAACTGAGAGCAATTTCTTCTGATTTTAAATTTTGAAACTGTCACAAAGTATCCCAACATAAAGAAAATATTAAGTTGTGATTATGAATAGGGGATTGGCCAAAAAGTTCATTCAAGATTTTCCATAAAATTTTGGAAAAATCTGAATGAACTTTTTGGCCAACATAGCATATACCAGAGCCTAAATCTTATGGCAGAAAATATTTGAATGAGGGAAAATGATCACACAAAAGCAAAATATTATAACTCTAAACCATAAATAAATAAATGTGTTTTACTGTTTCATAGTTCCCAAAATGACTATAAATAGAAATACTGTGATTATGCAAGTTAGGGCAGATCTTTTTCCTATTCAGTTTGTATAAGTACTTTGAATCAACAGGAAATAAAGGTAAAACTCCATGCCCTGGAGCCTGTGGGGTTCTTACTCTCTTCTTTGTAGGCAGGTGTTTGAAAGAAACCATCTCACCTCTATGTTGATCTGCTGTCGGGAAGCCCATAAACTTTTATTCTAAATTTTAAAGCTACAGTATCATAAGACACCGTTTGATAACACTAGGACTTTTGCTTCTAGTCCAGTTACAGCATCTTACATACTCCAGTGTTTGGCTTCTGACATCTCTCTGAGGCTGGACTCTAACTGCCTGTCTTAGCTTGGCATTTAGTCCACTAAACTACTCTAACTGTTCCCACTCTGAATTTAACAACTTTCAAGGAATGGAAGGGATCCTGAGAAAAAGGTATGTGCCTAACTGTTAAGAATTTTCTTCCTAGCATTACCCTGGCAAAAGGAGAATACCCCCCCCCCCCACAACAGTACTATAGGAATTCATACAAGAATAAGAAACTCTTAAAGTGATTGTTAAAGGCACTAGGTTAACTTAACAGTAAGCAGTAATGAGGGCAAACAGATAAATTACTTTAAGAACCACTTAAACAGCTGTACTTGCATGTTACCCATCTGACTATCCATCTAGTTAGCTCACATGCCCAGGAACAGAGGCTGATTTATTTTGTTTTCCCCATGGAAATATGAATGGCACTTTGAAATGTACTAAGTTATTCTTGAAATGTAATTAAGATATTCTTGAAAGAAATCACTTAAGTGAAATTACAGTAAATTGATTATTTGTTCAAAGCTCTAGGCAAACCTGCAATAAGTTGTTTTGTGAAGTAAATGATTCAGATCTAATTTGACTGTTAAATCAGTACATAGTCTTATCTTAGATTTTCTTATAATTATCTGTGAGAAATAGAAGGATAATTGATAAGTTCATATGTACATGCTCAGTCACGTCAGTCCTGTCTGACTCTTTGCAACCATATGGACTGTAGCTGACCAGACTCTTCTGTCCATGGGATTCTACAAGCAAGAATGATGGAGTGGCTTGCCATGCCCTCCTTCAGGGGGTCATCCCAACCCAGGGATCAAACCTGGGTTTCCTGATTGCAAGCAGATTCTTTACCCACTGAGCCACCTGGGAAGCCCTGATAGATAAGTAGGTGCATATTAATAGTTAGATACACAGATAAATACATTCATTCCAAAAGAAAATATTTCAAATAAAAAACTCCCACACATTGAGCACTAGCAGAGTTTGCTACCTTAGAAAAAGGGTCCATATTTGGGTATTAGATATGATTCAAACAGATTTATCGCAATGATAGCTATACTTCTAAAATGACTATGTTATATAAAAACAATATAATAAAGTGATAAGTATTTTCCTTAATGAAATGCTTTCTAAAATGTGCTTTACTAAATAAGAAACACATACTAAATATTCAGGGTTATAACTTATTAAATGATGACTTTGGCTTCTCAAGTGGCACAGTGGTAAAGAATCCATTTGCCAGTACAGAAGATGAAAGAGATTTGGGTTCAATAACTGGAGTAGGAAATGGCAATTTACTCCAATATTCTTGCTTGAAAATTTCCATGGACAGAGGATCCTGGCAGGCTACAGTCTATGGGGTCGCAAAGAGTCAGACACAGCTGAATAGATACAAACATTTCAAACACATTGAAAAGAAGTTTCTTGAGATAATTCTGAATAAGTACCAAATAAGCAATATTTACATACTATGGTTCAGGGAATAGACATTAACAAAAATTAGCTTTCCCTCAGGCCACTGTCTAGACCACAGGAAACCTGGTCAATAGTACATGGGTCATCACAAGGTACAGACTCAGAAGTTTCCATAATACCGTGGCCAGCAATTAGGCATGGTGAATCATAGTCATGACAGTGTGATTGTAGTCACTACAGACTCGTAGTACACAGGCTGGTAAGACAGGACACTACTTCAAAGAAAATGAGACCAAACTAATATCTTACAGCTTCAAAGAATAATTTACCTTGAGCAGTAAATCAGTAGGATCTAGGAAGCTTTGCCAGAGCAAGAAACATATACAAAATTAGAAACAAATATCTTTGTGACTCATCGTGTTTGGATTAAGGGATTCAACTGGATAGTTATAGATGGTCACATCCATGTCCTTATTCATATCTCTCTACATATAAGTCTGGTATCTACTTAGGCTGATAACAGTGCATATCTCCAATAGAATTTAGTGATAAATGAAAGAGAAGCTACAGCTAAAGTGACTAGCATATTGGTTGTGTAAATAGATGCACATGTGCACTCATGTACATACATTCACATACACACGTATATACTTTTCTTCGAGTCCCTGTACTGTCGAGGTCCAGCCCCAGTGGATCCAGGGAATTCAAAGTGGGGACAGCATTGGCAAGGAAAACTTATTTATTTATTAATATAAGATTAGATGAGGAAGAATTAGTGTAGTAGGAAAATTAACTGGAGAAAAGAGGCTGAATAACTTGGTTATGTGGAAAGCCAATAAAGGAACTCTTCGTTAGGCCACTGGCGCCCGTTTGAATATTGGAGAGTGCCCCGCCTTGGGCTCTCTTTCTTATAGATCTTAGAGGCCGGGACAAGTAAATAGACATGATGAGCCTCGTCATTCCAAGGGAATTCAGCCAAAAAAGAGGAGAAAAGAATGACATGGGGAAGCGCAGCATCGGTGCAAGACTTCAAAAACTATTTTTCAAAATCAGCTTATATACCCAAGTTGTACATAATGGAATATGCAGAGTTATGCAGGGGCAGCAGTCCTGACCCTTTCTGTATATCTTCTTGTATACAAAAGGTCTCAGGTGATTTACACTATCTTCTGACCAGGAGGCTTGCTAGCACTTTTTTGGCTCTCTTTCTTAATGAATGTTAATCTCATTTCCCCTGAAGTGTTTTTCTTTAATCTGCATCTCCTTAAAGCACTGAAGTTTTATCTCTATAGAACAAAGGCACAGAGGGTTATAACAAAGAAAGTACTTAACTCGAAGATCTAATGTTGATACTTGTTTTTTCTATATACCGACTATATCAACAGAAAAAGATATGAAAATTTGGCAGCAAGTATTGGCTCAACAAATGAAACCTTTAATCAGTCCTATTCTAATGATTTTGACTCTTCAGAAGCCCCTACATTCCTAGGATGTTTTAAGCTTCCTGTGCCTCCCAAGGTCAGGAGGCCTCAAACAATCACATGTGCAGCTGCAGGCAGGCTAGAAAGCCATCAGAGGGGTTTTTGGATTGAAACACCCTTTCAAATGCAGAAGACTAAAGCCTTGAGTTGACTTTTTCCCAGAAAATATCAAAAGAGTAGAAAAGCAGAGTGCAGAGGCCTGCAGATTCTTACTTTTGAGGGGGAGAGGGAGGGGCGGTGGATGCTCAGGAAATGCCGTGGGGAACCTCTGAAGTTTGATCAGGCCCTGTGTATGCCAGACTTCCTTCCACATGACCCTGTCATGGGTGGGATTCCTCACACTGGCTCCTGACACTGTACTTCTTAGAAAAAAATTATACATTCTTATTTCTCAGAGAATCAATGTTAAAAAAACGTTCATGAGTTATTCCAGCTTCCTCAAAATAACCATGTGTAGTGAAGGCTGCTGCTGCTAAGTCAGTTCAGTCATGTCCAACTCTATGCGACCCCATAGATGGCAGCCCACCAGGCTCTGCCGTCCCTGGGATTCTCCAGGCAAGAACACTGGAGTGGGTTGCCATTTCCTTTTCCAATGCATGAAAGTGAAAAGTGAAAATGAAGTCGCTCAGTCATGTCTGACTCTTAGCAACCCCATGGACTGCAGCCTACCAGACTCCTCCATCCATGGGATTCTTCAGGCAAGAGTACTGGAGTGGGTTGCCATTGCCTTCACAGTTGATTAAATATTGATATATTAAAGATTAAAGATTAAAAATCAACTACAATTATGCCTCCTGAGCACATTTCTACACTGTAGGAAAGTGTAGCATGTTCTAAGGACTTCCTTGTTGGCTCATCAGTAAAAGGGGGAGTTAGGAGTTCAATCTCCCTGAAAGGGGATGGAGGGGAATATGGTCAGTAGTGGCCTGACAGAGGGGTCTGGGTGCAGGACCCCTGGTAACACAGCCTGTGACATAAGCCCTCTTGGAGGAGCTCATATCGAGCAGATGACCAGGACCTATGCACCTGGACCCAGAAGAAGGGAACAGTGACCCCACAAAAGACTGCCTCAGAATTTCCTGTGAGTATCTAGGAGTCTCCAACAGAGGTGTAGCTCAGCAGTGGCCTGCTGTAGGGTCGGGGGCACTGAGTCCAGCAGTGCATGCATGGGACCTTTTGAAAGAGGACTATTATCTTCATTATCTCCACCATAGTTTGGTCTCAGGTCAAACAACAGGAAGGGAACAGTGCCCTGTCTATCAACAGAAAATTGGATAAAAGATTCACTAAGCATGAACAGTGACTCTCTTAGCATGAACAAGACTCTCTTAGCCCCAGTGTCAAGTCTCTCCCAACAGGAAGCCTGTATAAGCCTCTGATATTTATCCATCAGAGGGCAGACAGAATGAAAACCACAATCACAGAAAACTAATCAAATCGGTCATATGGATCACAGTCTTTATTCACTAAGCATGAACAGTGACTCTCTTAGCATGAACAAGACTCTCTTAGCCCCAGTGTCAAGTCTCTCCCAACAGGAAGCCTGTATAAGCCTCTGATATTTATCCATCAGAGGGCAGACAGAATGAAAACCACAATCACAGAAAACTAATCAAATCGGTCATATGGATCACAGTCTTGTCCAACTCAATGAAACTATGAGCCATGCCATGTAACGCCACCCTAGATGGACGGGTCGTGGTGGAGAGTTCTGACAAAATGTGGTCCACTAGAGAAAGGAATGGCAAACCACTTCAGTATTCTTGCACTGAGAACCCCATGAACAGTAGGAAATGTCAAAAGGATAGGACACTGAAAGATAAACTCTGCAGGTCTGAGGCTGCCCAGTATACTACTGCAGAACAGTGGAGAAATAACTCCAGAAAGCCTGAAGAGATGGAGCCAAAGAAAAAACAATGTCGAGTAGTGGGTTTTACTAGTGATGGAAGTAAAGTCCAAGGCTGTAAAAAAACAATATTGTATAAGAACTAGGAATGTTAGGTCCATGAATCAAGGTAAAATGGAAGTAGTCAAACAGCAGTTGGCAAGAGTGAACATCAAAATTTTAGGAATCAGGGAACTAAAATGGACTGGACTGGGCAAATTTAATTCAGATGACCATTATATCTACTACTGTGGGCAAGAATACCTTAGAAGATGTGGAGTAGCCCTCATAGTCAACAAAAGAATCCAAAATGCAATAGTTGAGTGCAATCTCAAAAATAACAGAATGATCCCCATTCATTGCCAAAGTAAGCCATTCAAAATCACAGTAATCCAAGTCTATCCCCCGATCGGTAATGCTGAAGAGGCTGAGGCTGAATGGTTCTATGAAGACCTACAAGACCTTCTAGAACTAACGTGAAAAAATGATGTCCTTTTCATCTTAGGAAACTGGAATTCAAAAGTAGGAAGTCAAGAGATACCTGGAGTAACAGGCAAGTTTGACCTTGGAGTATGAAATGAAGCCAGGCAAAGGGTAATAGTGTATTGTCAAAAGAACACACTAGTTATAGCAATCATACTCCTCCAAAAACACAAGAGAAAGTCCTCATGGACCTCACCAGATGGTCAATATCAAAATCAGGTTGATTATATCCTTTGCAGCCAAAGATGGAGATGCTCTATACAGTCAGCAAAAACAAGACCAAACTCCTTATTGCCAAATTCAGACTGAAATTGAAGAAAGTAGTAAAAACCACTAGGCCATTCAGGTATGACCTAAATTAAATCCCTTAGATTATACACTGGAAGTGACAAATAGATTCAAGGTGTTAAATGTGATAGGCAGAGTACCAAAGAAACACAGGAGGCAGTGATCAAGAACGTCCCCAAAGGAAAGAAATGAAAACAGGCAAACTGATTGTCAGAAGAGGTCTTACAAAGGCAAAGGAGAAAAGGAAAGATATACCTATTTGAATACAGAGTTCCAAAGAATAACAAGGGGAGACAAGAAAGCCTTCCTCAGTGATCAATGCAAAGAAATAGAGGAAAACAGTAGAATGGGAAAGACTAGTGATCCCTTCAAGAAAATTCAAGACACCAAGGGAACATTTCATGCAAAGATGGGCTCAGTAAGGGACAGAAATTGTATGGACCTAACAGAACTGGACATGGAACAACAGACGGGTTCCAAATAGAAAAAGGATGTATGCAAAGGATATAATCACCCTGCTTATTTAATTTATATGCAGAGTACATCATGAGAAATGCTAGACTGGAAGAAACACAAAATGAAATCAAGATTGCTGGGAGAAATATCCATAATCTCTGATATGCAGATGACACTACCCTTATGCAGAAAATGAAGAGGAACTAAAAAGCCTCTTGATGAAAGTGAAAGAAGAGAGTGAAAAAGTTGGCTTAAAGCTCAACATTCAGAAAACAAAGATCATGGCATCTGGTCCCATTACTTCATGGGAAATAGATGGAGAAACAGTGGAAACAGTGTCAGACTTTATTTTGGGGGGCTCCAAAATCACTGCAAATGGTGACTGCAGCCATGAAATTAAAAGATGCTTACTCCTTGGAAGAAAAGTTATGATCAACCTAGATAGCATATTCAAAAGCAGAGACATTACCTTGCCAACTAAGGTCCATCTAGTCAAGGCTATGTTTTCTCCTGTGGTCATGTATGGTTGTGAGAGTTGCACTGTGAAGAAGGCTGAGCACTGAAGAATTGATGCTTTTGAACTGTGGTGTTGGAGAAGACTCTTGAGAGTCCATTGGAATGCAAGGAGATCCAACCAGTCCATTCTGAAGGAGATCAGCCCTGGGATTTCTTTGGAAGGAATGATGCTAAAGCTAAAACTTCAGTACTTTGGCCACCTCATGCAAAGAGTTGACTCATTGGAAAAGACTCTGATTCTGGGAGGGATTGGGGACAGGAGGAGAAGGGGACGACAGAAGATGAGATGAATAAATGGCATCACTGACTCAATGGACATGAGTCTAGTGAACTCCGGGAGATGGTGATGGACAGGGAGGCCTGGCGTGCTGCAATTCATGGGGTCACAAAGAGTCGAACACGATTGAGCGACTGAACTGAACTGAACTGAACTGAAAGCTAGACATCCTGGAAAATGAAGTCAAGTAGGCCTTGGGAAGCATCACTCTGAACAAAGCTAATAAGATGATGGAATTCCTGTTGAGCTGCTTTAAATTCTAAAAGACAATGCTGTGAAAGTGTTGCACAAAATATGCCAGAAAGTTCGGAAACCTTTGCAATGGCCATAGGACTGGAAAAGGTCAGTTTTCATTCCAATCCCAACGAAAGGCAATGCCAAAGAATGTTCAAACTACCACACATTTATACTCATCTCACACACTAGCACAGTAATGTTCAAAGTTCTCCAAGCTGGACTTCAACAGTATGTGAACCATGAACTTCCAGATGTTCAAGATGGATTTAGAAAAGGCAGAGGAAGCAGAGATCAAATTGGCAACATTCATTTGATTATCAGAAAAGCAAGAGAATACCAGGAAAAAAAATCTATTTCTGCTTTATTCATTATGCCAAAGTGACAGTGTGTATCATAACAAACTGTGGAAAATTCTTCAAGAGATGAGAAATGCCAGACTCCTGACCTGCCTCCTGAGAAATCTGTATGCAGGTCAAGAAGCCACAGTTAGATCCGAACATGGAACAACAGACTGGTTCCTAATCAAGAAAGGAGTATGACATGGCTATATATTGTCACCCTGTTTATTTAACTTATATGCAAGTTCATCATGCGAAGTGATGGGCAGGATGAAGCACAAGCTGGGATCAAGATTTCAGGGAGAAATATCAATAACATCAGATATACAGATGACACCACCCTTATGGCAGAAAACGAAGAACTCAAGAGCCCCTTCATGAAAGTAAAAGTGAGTGAAAAAGCTAGCTTAAAACTCAGCATTCAAAAAACTAAGAACATGGTGTCCGGTCCCATTCCTTCATGCCAAATGGATGGGAAAACTATAGAACCAATGAGAGACTTTATTTTGGAGGGCTCCAAAATCACTGCAGATGGTAAGTGCACCCATGAAATTAAAACATACTTGCTCCTTGGAAGAAAAAATATTACCAACCTAGACAGCATGTTAAAAAGCAGAGACATTACTTTTCCAACAAGGTCTGTCAAGTCAAAGCTATGGTTTCTCCAGTAGTCATGTATGAAGGTGAGAGTTGGTATATAAAGAAAGCTGAGTGCCAAACAGTTGATGCTTTTGAACTGTGGTGTTGGAGAAGACGATTGTTGGGAGTCCCTTGGGCTGCAAAAAAATCCAACCAGTCCATCTTAAAGAAAATCAGTCCTCAATATTCACTGGAAGGACTGATGCTGAAGCTGAAACTCCAATACTTTGGCCACTTGATGCAAAGAACCAACTCATTTGAAAAGACCCTAATGCTGGGAAAGATTGAAGGCAGGATGAGAAGGGGACAACAGAGGATGAGATGTTTGGAGGGCATCACCAACTCAATGGGCAGGAGTTTGAGTAAAGTCTGGGAGTTGGTGATAGACAGAGAGGCCTGGCATGCTGCAGTCCATGGAGTCTCAAGAGTCAGACACAGCTGAGCAACTGAACTGAATTGAAGGAGTTCAGTCCCTGGGTTGGAAAGATCTCTTAGAGGAGAGTACGGCAACCCACTCCAGTGTTCTTCCCTAGAGAATCCCATGGATAGAGGAGCCTGCTGGGCTATAGTCCATGGGTTTGCAAAGAGTCAGACAGGACTGAAACAACTGAAACATGCATGCAGCATGTTTTAGCTTTGTTTATATGATTTTAGTTCTGTTCAGTTCAGTTGCTCAGTTCTGTATCACTCTTTGCAACCCCATGGACAGCAGCACACCAGGTCTCCCTGTCCATCACTAATGCCTGGAATTTACCCAAACTCATGTCCATTGAGTGGGTGATGCCATCAAACCATCTCATTCTTTGTTGTCTCCTTCTTCTTCCACCTTCAATGTTTCCCATAATCAGAGTCTTTTCAAATGAATCAATTCTTCACATCAGGTGTCCAAAGTATTGGAGTTTCAGCTTCAATATCAGTCCTTCAATGAACACTTATGACTGATCTCTTTTTGGATGAACTGGTTGCACCTCCTTGCAGTCCAAGGGACTCTCAAGAGTCTTATCCAACATCACAGTTCAAAAGCATCAATTCTTCGGCACTCAGCTTTCTTCACAGTCCAACTCTCACATCCATACATGACCACAGGAAAAATCATAGCCTTGACTAGACGGACATTAGTTGGCAAAGTAATGTCTCTGCTTTTGAATATGCTATCTAGGTTGATCATAACTTTCCTTCCAAGGAGTAAGCGTCTTTTAATTTCATGGCTGCAATCACCATCTACAGTGATTTTGGAGCCCCAAAACATAAATTCTTACACTGTTTCCACTGTTTCTCCATCTATTTCCCATGAAGTGATGGGACCAGATGCCATGATCTTAGTTTTCTGAATGTTGAACTTTTTTTTTAAGCCAATTTTTTCACTCTCCTTTTTCATTTTTTTCAAGTAGCTTTTTAGTTCCTCTTCACTTTCTGCCATAAGGGTGGTGCCATCTGCATATCTGAGGTTATGGATATTTCTCCCAACAGTCTTGTTTCCAGCTTGTGCTTCATCCAGCCCAGCATTTCTCATGATGTACTCTGCCTATATGTTAAATAAGCAGGGTGACAATATACACAGGAAATTCCAGAAGATAGGTAGAAATGGAAACTAGCAAGAAAGGATCCACTTCAATTGGAAAGGCATCCTTCACAATTCCACCCAAACTAGAGGCAAACTTCCCCTGATCCCTTATTTTCAAAGAAGTAAAAATTAGAGGCAATGCAAAAGGAGAATGATGAAATATAGAGCTGAAGGTCTTTGCTAATATTTGCAGAGACTAGTTATACTAGTAGTTAGAAGTACTGTCTTTGAATAATGTACATATTTTAGCCAGCACATGCATCTGAACAATCAGGCCTGAAACTTAGAAAAATACAATTACAAATGGGACTGCACAGTAAGCAAAGAAAATAAATTGTGATTTCATACCCCTCCATGCTTTTGTGTTGAAAATAAAAACAATCATAATAAATCATTATCAATAATACCACATCTGGATTAGGGAAGTAATGTGTACATGAATCCAATTGATTTATAAAGCTTTCAGCACTTCAGTCTTGGTTTGAAACCTTTTCTTGGTCACTTCCTCTCTGTCACCAAAACAGATGGCCAACTTATACATGCAAATGAAAAACAAACTAAAGTTACAAAACAAAAGGATGGGATTCAACAAGCTAAACTTAAATTATTAGCTGAGGGATCCCAACAGTAGCTATTATCAAATTCAGACCAGCCCACCCTGTTGAGAAGGACCAGAATAGTTATGCACTATCTAAGAGGCATTTTAAATCCATTATTTAAAAATATGTGTTTGGCAAATCATGGTATTGCAGACATTATGACAGGATGTTGCCTTCTGTTAGCCTGGGGAGTATAATTAAGTGCAGTGCTCAAATAAATGGTTTGAAGTCACACATATTATCTATCTTTTCTGGCTCAAAAGAAGCTCTGAGTGTCTGCTCCAAGTATACACCTCGACCTAGCCTAAGATGTGTTTTCTTTAAATCTTTCAAGATGATTAAATGAAAATGTATTCCCATCCAATATTATGCTTGCTTCATTCAGCATTCTCTGGTGGTGGTTACAAACTTTGTATCTTTTTTTAAAATATAAATATTCACTTATCCTAGTAGATATACAAGGTTGTTAGAAGTTAGGAGAAACAGCTAATTAAATAGCATGGATCCTTTTGGGTAAGTACTTGAAGCTGTGGCCGTTTGACATCTGCATGTTTACTAAATTGAGGACTTAGTTGGGAACACGAAACTGCATGTCTTCAAAACAGTATGATGACATCTGTAATTCCATAATAGTTTTGCTAAAATCAGTACCAGATATATGACCCAAATTTGATCTCGTACAATGAAAGCATGTTGACATTTTAAGGTCAAGCTAGTGATTTTCTGGCATTATTTGAGGTGGAGTTACTAATGGAATTATGGGCAATATAATTCTTTTTAAAAATAATATAATCATTCACTCTGTAAATTTGAGAGTGAAAAGTGTCATTAAGATTTCAAGACTATTCTTTTATAAAAATAAGCACATTTTAAACACACTCAGAAAGCTAATTAATTTATGAGAGTGCTAAATCCTAATGCAGATGTAATCAGCAACCAGTGTCATCAATGAAATAAACTACAATTTAAAATTGCAAGTTGTTTTTTTTTAATATTCAACTGATATTTATGGAGCCAACAAATACTGTAACATATTTTGTTAGAAGTTATTTATGTTTTATGTGTGTTGGTCACTCAGTCATGTCCAACTCTTTGAGACCTCATGGACAGTAGCTACCAGGCTCCTCTGTCCCTCAATTCTCCAGGCAAGAATACTGTAGTGGGTTGCCATTTCCAACTCCAATTTCCATTTTATTTCTATGAAAAATATGTCTTTTATAATAACTTTTTATCAAACAAAAATTTTAGTTTAGGAAAATAAAATATAAGTTACAAGCAAGCTTGTAATAAATGTTGGGACTGTCAAGGCAAAAAGAAAAATTTACAGTGCTAAATCTTTTGTTTGTTTTTGAAGCAAATACTTTCATTGCAAACCATCTCTTTTACAGGAAAAGTAACCTCCAAAAGTAAACAATGCTTCACTTTTGAAATTGAGGTATCCTTATTTTAAATTTATTAAAATTTATTCTACTAATTGAGGGAGATTTTTCATCATCTACATTTTTTAAAAAACTGGGTAATCTTGTGACCAAATAGTTGGTCAACTTTTGTTATTGTTCTGCCATTAGCTTCTTTCTGAGTTTTACTGAGTTGAATGTCTATCAATTTTTATAAGTATTTGGAATCCTTTCCTACTGAAGGATTATATATCTTGTACAATTGAACACAATGTAGCCATGTGGCAAGCTCTGTATAACAAAATGTGAATAGAAAAGTTATGCTTTCCTTATCCTTGTGATATGACACTGTCACTATTCCAGAGAGAAAATATCTCTTCCAAACACATTTTTGAGTGAAGATGATGTGGGTCAGAGCTAAGTCTGAGTCCTGATGGATAGGAAAATTAAGAAGGAAAAATATCCTTTTTTTTAAATTTATTCATTTGGAGATCATTAGCAAATGATTATTCTGCTCCTTTTTTTTTTTTTTTCTTTCCTGTCACTCTCAATTCCAGTTGCTACTTTCCAGATATTTCTCAGATTTTCTGGTCTCACTGATGTCATATTTTTCCCAGAAATCTGAATCAAAGACATTGCTTTGCTTATGGATAATTTGTTTGTGTTTGTAATGTCAGGAAACTGGGATGGAGAGCTAGGAAGAACAAGGGAAGGAAGAAAACAAAGCCAATTTAAGAATTTCTAATTAAGTTGTGAGTGATGGAGGCTTAACTTCATTGGGATCCACTGAGGCATGTGAGAATTGGTGTAGAATGCCTACCATAGTTGTCATCTGAAAAAATTAAAAAGGAGAGCACATATCCCTTGGCTCTTGTTCCTCATTTCCCACTGGCCAAGGTTATGAGTGGTACTACGCTTGCACTTTCTGGTGTTCAGAAGTGTGGGAGAGCCAAAACACACAAAAATCTTTGGTGCAAAAAGCAAGCTGAGGCAAGTTCTGACCATAGTAACTTGTGTAAAGCTAGCTTTCACAACAGCACTTGCTGAATGGGTTGTTTATATCATCTAAATTGCCATATGTATTATCATACAGTTGTTAATGATATTCTTTTAGAATCCTTTCAAAAACATATAGCATTTCTATTTACATAACCTCTTGGATGACTATCGTTACTCTTGATCAAAATTTGTTAGGGCTTATCAATATTATTAACCTTTTTAAAGAATGCACCTTTTGTGTTAATTTACTACATCATATTTTTTTCCTTTTTCATTGATGTCTATTATCTTTATATTTTTTAATTACTTTATGTTTAATTTGATCTTTTTCTCTAAAATTTTAATGGGAAATATTCAAATATTAAGTTTTAGAAATTTGTTTATAGAGTTTTTTTATAAAACCCATTATATAATGCATATATACATATATATGAATTATAGAGCTATATATTGTCACCCTGCTTATTTAACTTACATGCAGAGTACATCATGAGAAACTCTGGACTGGAAGAAACACAAGCTGGAATCAAGATTGCAGGGAGAAATATTAATAGTCTCAGATATGCATATGACACCACCCTTATGGCAGAAAGTGAAGAAGAGCTAAAAAATCCTCTTCATGAAAGTGAAAGAGGAGAGTGAAAAAGTTGGCTTAAAGTTCAACATTCAGAAAACGAAGATCATGGCATCTGGTCCCATCACTTCATGGCAAATAGATGGGGAAACAGTGGAAACAGTGTCAGACTTTATTTGTGGGGGGCACCAAAATCACTGCAGATGGTGACCAAAGCCATGAAATTAACAGACGCTTACTCCTTGGAAGAAAAGTTATGACCAACCTAGAT
>SJYC01137959.1:0-12442 GCA_006408675.1 Madoqua kirkii | reverse complement strand
AAAAAAAAAAAAAAAAGGCTGAGCACAGAGAATTGATGCCTTCGAAGTGTGGTACTGGATAACATTCTTGAGAGTTCCTTGGACAGCAAGGAGATCAAACCAGTCAACCCTAAAAGAAGAAAAAAGTGAAATTGAAAGTCACTCAATAGTGGCCAACTCTGTGATCCCATGGACTATACAGTTCACGGAATTCTCTAGGCCAGAATATTACAGTGGGTAGCCTTTTTCTTCTCCAGGGGATCTTCCAAACCCAGGGATCGAACCCAGGTCTCCCTCACTGCAGATAGATTCGTTACCAGCTGAGCCACAAGGGAAGTCCAATCCTAAAGGAAATCCCTGAATATTCATTGGAAGGACAGAGGCTCAAGGTCCTTTGGCCACCTGATATGAAAAACTGACTCACTGGAAAAACCCTGGGAAAGACTGAAGGCAGGGGGAGAAGGGTACAACTTAGGATGAGATGATTGGAAGGCATCACCAACTCAATGGATATGAGTTTGAACAGACTCCAGGAGATGGTTAAGGACAAGAAACCCTGGTGTGCTGCAGTCCATGGGATTGTAAAGAGTCAGACACAACTGAGTGACTGAAAAACTACAGCAATCAAGACTGAGAAGAAAATGGCAAAATTTGAAAAAAAAAATATTTTTTAACTACTCTCATATTTAAGAT
This sequence comes from Madoqua kirkii, assembly GCA_006408675.1. Classification (NCBI taxonomy): domain Eukaryota; kingdom Metazoa; phylum Chordata; class Mammalia; order Artiodactyla; family Bovidae; genus Madoqua; species Madoqua kirkii. Next base: position 11,770 of record SJYC01137959.1, on the reverse strand, counting down.
TTTTTTTTTCTTTTCCGAGAACAAAATCCTTCCTTTGCTATCATTTTCTTACAACTTGAAGAATTTCCCTTCAACACTTCTTTTAGAACAGATCAATTGGTAACATATTCCTCTGGTTTTCTTTTACCTGAAAACATTCTATCTCAACTTCATTATTGAAGAATGGTTTTGACTGGTATAGCATCCTGTGTTGTCAGATTTTTTTTTTCCTTTCAGCACGTTAAAAGTGTTACTTCCATGTTTTCTTGCCTACAAGAATTCTGAAAGCAACTCAGTCATTAAATGTAATTGTGTCTCTGTGTAATACATTAGTCATCTCTTATTACTTTCACTATCTAATTTTTATTTTTGGGTTTCAATTGTTTGAATATGATGTACACTACTTTGTGGTTTATTCCCTTTTTCTGATCTGATATCCACTGAGAAAGCTATATTTGCAAGTATGTGTTTTACAGCAAATTTGAAAAATATTAAACATTTTTTCCTAAATATTTTTGTCCTCAACTGTTTCTCTTTGTACTATTCCATTTACACATGTTCTCTTTGAACAAACAAGCAAATCCCTGTTTATTTATTTTTCTCATGTTTTACCTTAAATAATTTTCATTGATTTATTACAAAGTTCTTTCATCTTTCCTCTGTCATGTCTATTTAGCTATTAAGTCCATCCATGAAAATCCCTTTATTTCAGAAAATATATTTTTCACTTCTAAAATTATGACTTTTGAATTACATTTTTGTTGTTTCTATGTTTCCATTTGGTACATACTATGGCACAAAACACATTTCCAAGATAAAGTGGAAAACTGACAAAATATAAAAAAAAGAACATGACAAAAGACAAACGGCATATTTCACAAGGGTGCTTATGTAATAAATGTGAGTATTTTTGCCATAGATTTGGTTATGAGAACGCTGGGACAATTTGATTGTATTATTAAAATGTTGTGAAAATGCTGTTATTGCTTTTGTTACTAAGCAACATAGTTCAGTAACGTAACTATTGTTAATTCTTGGCAGGTGTCCATGTTATGAGCTTATGCTCAGCTATCTAATTTCTAAAGAATCTTAATTAAAAACAAATGTTGGGGAGTGTTCTGCAGGCTTTTTAATGCCATTATGGAACTACTGAAATAAGGCTATTACTAGAATAACATGAAGAAAAGATAGAGAAGTATAATTCTGATAAAGCTACTAGTGTTAAAACAAATGGTTAACAGAATGTAGTCTGACATATTATAAGCATTTTGAAGCAAAGAGAAAGTATAGCAATATTTTGGGTGCACCGGTAAAACAGTAACAGAATGTCATTAGGTTGATCTATATGTATTGTTGGGCTTCGTTGGTGGCTCAATGGTAAAGAATTCACCTGCAATGCAGAATACCCAGGAGACATGGGTTTGATCCCTGGATTGGGAGGAGGACATGGCAACCCACTCCAGCATTCTTGCCTAGAAAATACTGTAGACAGAAGAGCCTGGTGGGCTACAGTCCACAGGGTTGCAAAAATTGGATACTCCTGACATGACTGAGCTTGCATGCATATGTATTGTTAGTTTAGAATTTTTAGCTATGGAAACAACTTTTAAGAATAAAACTGATGATTCAGTTTTATAAACAAATGATTTTGGTCTTCTGCAAGATATGCTGATAATATTCTAGAAAGCATGCAAGTAAGTGTACACATATTCTTATGTATATGTATAACTATGCATACAAATAATATTTTACCTTTTGGATGATTATCAATATTTCTCAAACTGCAAGTAAATTACAATATGTGTGTCCAGCCACGTAGAATATTTCAAAGTTACGGGCTAACACTCCTGTACATGGTTCACAGAAGACTGTCTCAAACATGTATGCAATACCCAATTGCACAGAATTCTAAAGCATTCATAATAGGTTGGAAATATAGTACTTAGATACAATGGATTCTAATGTGAATAACAGCTGAAAATGTCAAAATATAAGCATATATGCCCAAGCACAATCATATCTAAGCAATAAAAATGTATGCAATAGAGATAAAAAGACATCACTCTAAGAAGTAAATAACATTTTTGCCAATCTAATTTCCTATTATTTTCTACTGAAATTTTATTTTCCTTTAGGTCATTAAGTTTTCTTTCCTTCCTTGATCTCTCACTTACAGTTTAATGAAGTACATTTTCCCATTTTTCTTGTTTGTACAAAATAAAGAGGTCATATAATCATCATTATGCTGATAATAATAATACATAAAGTGTTTCCATAGAAAACAGACCTTATCTCAACTAGATTAAGATCTCATTGCCAAAAGTACTGTTTCTGTTTCATGGAAGAAGGAGGCAGTTCCTTGCTTCCATGATTTTGGAAGTTCAGACAAAACACCTTTAAACTGCAATTTTTTCTAGTCATTCAACTGATGTTAGAAAGGCCCTGACCTTCTCACCATTGTTTTATATACTCATAAAAATTACAGTGGTTTCACCAGAATCTGTCTTTTCCTTTCTCTTCGAGTTCTTCTCTAGTATAAACAAGTTGCCAGAAGCCACATTCAAATTTGGAAAATAGCCGGTCAGCAATCATAGCAGAAAGAGTAAGTCTTTTTTTTAACAATTGAAAACTTTATGAAGAATTCTACTTAAATTTGCTTCTGTTATCTCCTGTCCTGTAACATGTATCACAGCCATGGTTTGATCATACCTTATCAGTTCCTGAGTTGTCAGCATAACCTTACAGAAGGAGTAAGATTGTCCAAGGTAAGCACCACTGATGACTTTCACAAAGAAAGAAATATGTTGCTACCTAATAACACAGGTGAAATGCATAGGCTCGAATATCAGATTTCCACCATACATCATGAAAACAGCAGTAGAATTATATAATGGTGGCTCAGAGATTAAAGAACCTGCCTGTCAATGCAGGAGACACAGCTTGGATCCTTGGGATGGGAAGATCTCCTAGAGAAGGAAATGGCAACCCACTTCAGTATTCTTACTTGAGAAATCCCATGGACTGAGGAGCCTGGAAGACTACAGTCTATGGAGTTGCAAAGAATCAGATGAATGAGTGACTAAACAATAAAAAATCAATTAACTGAATCTAATTTAAAAGAACATTAAAATACTTGATATATAGTTGTCCTTTGAAAAATTTGAAGGTTAGGAGTACCAACCCTCTTTGAAGTTGAAAATCTACATAGAAGTTGTAGTTGGCCTTCCTGTTAGGTGGTTCCTCCATATGTACTGTTCATATCCTTGATTCAACCAACCTTGAGTTATGCAGTAAAGTAAAGTAATATTTGCTACTGAAAAAATTAGCAAAAGTGGACCCAAACAATTCAAACACATGTCAACTGTACATGTTAAGAGTCAACTGTACATGTTAAGAGTCAACTGTACATGTTATATGGCTAGGATTATCGCTTTTAATAAGTATGTTCTATACTCATGGGTTCATTCTGAAGGAGATCAGCCCTGGGATTTCTTTGGAAGGAATGATGCTAAAGCTGAAACTCCAGTACTTTGGCCACCTCATGTGAAGAGTTGAATCATTGGAAAAAACTCTGATGCTGAGAGGGATTGGGGGTAGGAGGAGAAGGGGATGACAGAGGATGAGATGGCTGGACGGCATCACTGACTTGATGGATGTGAGTCTGAGTGAACTCCGGGAGATGGTGATGGACAGGTAGGCCTGGAGTGCTGCGATTCATCGGTCACAAAGAGTTGGACATGACTGAGTGACTGAACTGAACTGAACTGAACTGAACTGAACTGATACTCATGGGTTCAGCATCATTTAAGACCCGTTGTTGAACAATATTTACTGAAGCCTTGGAGTCAGTGAGAAATCTTTCTATATATATATTTTTTTAATGTGTAAGCATTCTTATTTTTTCATTTCTTCTATATTTTTAAAAATATTTATTTTACTTCAAAATTACATCTCTTACATGACAATATCTTCAACTGATAGGACAGAATTATCTTTTCTTAAATGCACAATTCAAAATATTTAAAGCTTTATTGATTTTTCTGAGTGAGTTAATGTATAAAATCTGCTAATATGAGTAGTAATACAGCAGAAACAATAAAATATTCTTATATATCATTTTTAATATATTTTTGAAAAAAAAATACACTAAAGTATAATTAGACATCAAGACAAGATTGGTTTAGTTATAGTAAAAAAATAGACTTCCAAATCTCAGTATCTTAGACCTCCAAAATCGATCATTATCTTTTGTTCCCATAAAGTCTGCTGGTTATCTAAACTACTCTTCAGTACAATTTTCTTTTATGGGTTGACAGTATTTTTGGCTCTATCAGCCTTATAGGAACTCTACATCAGTATGTGGTTTGTCTGTTGCCATTTGTGAGAGAGATAGAGAGAGAAAGTGGAGTTAATACAAACAGGAAGTTGAAAGTTCCAAATAGGTATTAGACAGGCCCAGAGGGAAATTCCTTTTGTTGTTTAAATGAAATATGTTTAGGACTCAAGAGGCCTCATGAAAATAAGAGTGGAGGGCAGCTCCTGACCCCTGCAGAAGTGGAGACATAGACGCCAGGCAGAGTTAATCTTATCCTGATCTTAGTCCAAGTCTCTCTTATTCCTAAATCAAAATTGGATCACGCTGAGCCATAAATATTACTATGGACTTCAAAAACATAAATAAATGCCATATTTGGCTAAGAAGTACCGTGTTAATCTCAAAGGTCAGCTGCAGAGAAAAAAAGGGAAAAAATATTTTCATTGTCGGAAATTTCAACTGATATTCAAACAGATTTAAAATATTTATTGATAGCTAACACAGAGTAACCTTGTCACCATGTAGAAATGTGAGGAGAAGGGAGGGATGTATAGCTGAGTAGAGAGGGAAATTTGGGGGACACAGGGATAAACATGAGTGAAAGTGATGGAAACTTCTACTGGAACCTTGAGGAAAGTTCCAGAGCAGAAGTAAGAAGAATGAGGTTCTAGTCTTCCCCATTGAATCTCTCATATTTCTATGATACCAAGAAAATCTTCATCCAGCCAGCGTCAGTTTTCTCATTACAGAGAAAAGGAGATAATATTTTGAGACAATGTATGTGTATGTGGTTTATGACATTTTAAATCCTCCATAAATGCAAGCTTGGAGCTGAGGTTATTATAAAATGTTTGTTGAGTTCAACCAAAATTGGTTTATAGTGTCATAATGGCAATATGCCTATCAATAAACACTAGCCAGACTAGAGTTATTTATAAGCTGTGTGACTTCCTAACATTAAAGGTTCAAAGAGTAATGAAAGCATTGCTATGATTATTTCAGCTAAACAAGGTAAAACATTTCAAGTTTACGTTAATAGCTACAGTGGGAGATTAGAAATGACAGATTATTTAGGGAAAAAAAAAGCATAGCATTAGAAATATATAATTCTGTTGCCCTAGAGAAAAAGAAACAAACATTTAACTTATTTTCCAAAATATGCAACTTGAGGACTATTACTGGAGTCAATTTCCTCTTCCATTTGCTTCCTCTTACTATTTATATGATTTTTGGTCAGGTTTTGAGGGGCTCAATTTTAGCTGCCTTGTATACACTTAGAATCTGTTGTCTTAAATACCCGCCTGTTCTAATATTCTGTGATTCTCTTACTCACGTATTTTACATTATTAGCCTTACAAGGCTAATCACATAAGGAAAAATATAGCATGAGCCTTTCCAGTAGATCTAATCTTCTGAATGTAGTCCCTGACCACCCTTTGTGATTGTAAAGCTACAGTTACTGTGAAATCATTCTGTAAGATATTTGGAATTCTCAATTAGACTTTGAAATAATATTTTCAATAATCAAGTGTTTTCTCTTTTGCTAATTATCATACATATGCAATAAATAGTTGCTACTTTTTTAAAGGTGAATCTAATATATAAGAACAGAGAGCACGTTGTTTGCGTAGGGCAGAATATGGAAAGAGAAGGACTGAAAGGGGACAGGTAAACATTTTGCAACTGATGGAAGTATTTTACATCATGATTATATTTCTGGTAACACAGATGTATACATTTCTCAAATTTCATCAAAGTAAACACTTAAAATGTGTGCATTTTATTGTTTGCTATTTACACCTCAATCAAGGAGGTTTAAATAAGAAATAATGCCTAGGGTACTTGTTATTGCTGGTATTGTTGCATTAGCCTATCTTTAGATCTCTCAGAACAGTTTATATAAATGAAAAAATTAAGGTTAACAAATTCTCCATATCTATAGTCTCTTGTCAGAGTATAAACATCTCCAACATGCTTATCAATTCCCCCAACTTTTAAATAAAATATGTTTTACTATTTACTTTTCAGTTCAAAATTACTTAATGAGAAAGTTACTATGAAAGAGTATGAGTAATAGCAAATGTCTCTTGAAATCAATAATTTAAGTGTGTTGCTACTGCTAAGTCACATCAGTCATGTCCGACTCTGTGTGACCCCATAGACAGCAGTCCAACAGGCTCCTCTGTCCCTGGGATTCTCTAGGCAAGAATACTGGAGTGGGTTGCCATTTCCTTCTCCAATGCATGAAAGTGAAAAGTGAAATTGAAGTAACTCAGTAGTGTCCAACTCTTCGTGACCCCATGGACTGCAGCCCACCAGGCTCCTCCATCCTTGGGATTTTTCAGGCAAGAGTACTGGAGTGGGGTGCCATTGCCTTCTAGAGTTACACTATTACAATCATTGATTCTAATTTAAGTGTATATAAACAAATGTTGGGCTTCCCAGATGGCACTAGCAGTAAAGAACCCACCTGTCAATGCAGGTTTCATAAGAGCCACAGGTTCAATCCCTGGGTAAAGAAGACCCTCTGGAGGAGGGCATGGCAACCCAATTCAGTATTTTTTCCTGGAGAATCCCATGAAGAGAGAGCTTAGTGAGCTATGGTCCATAGAGTTGCACAGAGGAGGACACGACTGAAGTGGCTTAGCACGCACACACACAAACCACTATCAGTGCTCAAAAGAGCACTTGCTATGTTTTAGATGTTGAATAATTATTTATTAAATAAATTTTAAAAAGTCATTGTCCTGCCCTATGGCTATATTCCTACTCTCCTAGTCAATAGTTAAGAGCACAATTGAAAATTGTACATCTAATGGCAGGGATCCCCATTAATAAGTGAGGGTCTGATGTATGAGAGAAACTCTCTTTAATGATATATTGAAAATCATTTAATATTTAACAATCATGTAACTCCATAGTGTATTCATTTCTGCCAGATGGGCTCATTTTGTTTGCTTAGTTTCTAATCTGTGAACCAGTCCCTTAGGACTTATCTATGCTGCTTTGCGTAACTTCAGTTCCTTTGATAGTCTTCCAGCCAGATCCTCTCTTAATAGCTGTCTCCTCAAATTGCATTAGGATCTGGGAGTCCCCTTATAATCTTTCCAAAAATACCCCAATTTCTTCCTAGCCCATAAAAATTAATCATGGCATCTCTGTGAGAGGATTTATAGAAGAATAGAACATTTAGTTGTGTATAAGACCTTTAACTCTCCTACTGATTCCAGCAGCTTTTCTTATGTCTTCTGTTTGCACACTAATCATTCAGAATCCAGATATCTATAGAGTGCTCTGAAAGCCTCCAGGAGAAATGTTTTCCTTTGGTTTATAACAGAGGGCAGAGAAAATCTTGGTTTATAGAGATCCAGAAGTCTATTAACCATGTTTCGAGTTAATCTCAACTTTCTACCCAAATCTCTTTCAAAAGGATTTAGCTTTAAATTCTAAATCTCTTAGCAGATGTAAATGGAGAAGTCAGAGGAAGAATAATTATAAAAATTTTATAGTCTTCACATATTGAGGGAATTTCTATAATAATTAGTCTATTGATATAATGCTACTATCTAATTCATCCCATCTGAAAGAGTAATGAAATTGTGAATAGAAACTGAGTGGCCACTTGAAAATTGCATTTGCTAAAACACATATGCTTAAAATATAGAAGTATATATTTTGATACTAAGAGCTAACACTTAATCAGTGGTTATGTTTTTCAGACACTACTGTTAATGTTTTACACTGAATCTTCACAATACTCTCACAAATTAGATCTATTATTGCAAAGTTTACTTTACTTCAGAGGGAACTGAAGTCAAATTAACCCAAAGCAATTTTTTTTTTTCATGTAACTAGTAGTGACAGAAGTGAGATTTTTAACTCTAGACTGTCTGGGACCAGAGCTTTTGCTTTTAATCATTGCATAACATGGTCTCAAAATGATGCAAAAGTTGTAAAGATGAAATCGTTACTTTTCTCTATGTGATTCTTACAGCATGTGAATTGTTTGACGGGAAAAATGAAAGTGACTAAGAAAAGCTGAAAGTTATAAGTATTATTTTGTTTTATTTTGTTTTTGCCCAGAAGAAAGAATTAAAAAGAAATGTGATACTGCTATTTCTTACTGAAAAATAAATGATCAAACAATAAAATCTGTCTTCTCCATTTGTTAGATTAAATAAACAATGAGTACTGGGATCCTGATCTTTACAGGAAAGCTTAAAATGGTTTGACCAAAGTGGATGTGTTAGTTATCAGGAAATAACCATCAATTTCAGATATATTGATGTCATATCCACATGGGCACAATGCTGTTCAATCACTAAGTCATGTCCAACTCTTTTGTGATCACATGGACTATGTCCACCTTGCTTCTCCATCCATAGGATTTTCCAGATAAGAAAACAGGAGTGCTTTGCCATTTCCTTCTCTAGGGAATTTTTCTGACCTGGGGACCAAACCCCCATCACCTGCTTGGAAGCAGATTCTTTAACTGAGCTGCCTGGGAAGTCCCATAGGTACCATAATGGTCTCCATATCCAGCTGCCTCCTATGTTATTTCTCTTGGTCCTTCAGGGACCTTAGCAGTGGCTTCTCTTAGATGGTTCATTGACCACCATGGACCACAAGGCAGCAGCTTGCTTGGTAGAGCTGTCCAGCATCTTTGATTTAAAGTGATGACATTGATGGTAGCTCCAAGTGATGACATTGATCTCAGTGATCAGTAGTCACATTGTTGGGATTACATAACCAGTCAGAGGGCAGAAGTAATCAGAATCGGACATCAATTCTGCACCTATGTTCTGATTCCAAACCCAGAGAATTTTTAATCTAAAAGAGTAAATTCACTTGCCCCAGGCAAAGGAATTTCTCTCTTGAATTCATGTGAGTCTGTCACAGTGAAAGTACCAGAGAGCCCTTTGCACAAAACCCATGCAATGCCTCCAGAAGGAACTGATATCTGCAAAAAGCCGTCTGATGCCACTGAGGTCTCTAGGAATAACTGTCCAAGGTGTTGCCTTTGACCAGATCAGATGTGGCCTTACTTGCCTCCTGTTTTTCAGTTTTAATCTGAATTAAGTGACCATGTCAATTGTTGGCTTAGCCCCATATCTCAGAGTGTTAAGGAGTTTCTACATCCATGCTCTGGCCTGTGGGGTGTCTCAGCATAGCCACTGGCTATAAATTGTGTGGGAAACATGCTTGCTATGCACAGACCTAGGTTACTTATTCTCTGCTGTTCCTGAGGTTTGTACAGAAAGTCTCCCCATGTTATGTGGCCCCAATGTCCGCTTAGACCTTCAGATCATTACAGTGTAGCTTTGCCTTCAGTAATTTAGTGTTACACTCCCAGCAAATCTTCTAGAGTGCAGCTCAAAGCAGTGGCCTTGTGTTATTCGCTCTTTAGTGACAGAGAACTCGTGCTTCTCTTCATTTCTGTGGTACATCCTTGTGGCCTTTCCAATATCCTAAAATCCAAAACCACTTCCACATCTAAAAATCTTAATTTGTTGATACTCTAATATCAGAATCAATTTTCCTATCCTGGGCTCCTTCTTGCTTCCATTGCTCTCCTCCTTGCTTGCCTCAGTGCTTGTCTCTGCTCCCCGCATTCCCAGAGTAAATTTCAGGGCCTTTTCCCATTTTGGTTTGCACCATGTGGCTTCTTGGCCACACCTTGTGTTTGATCACTACACAAATCTCACCACTAAATCTGGCTGGTTTGCCTCTGCATCTGTTGGTTCAAAAACTAGCCTGCCAGGCATGGAGAGCAAGGCCAAGGGAAGAAACAGACCACTCTGGACTGGTAGATGGCAAGTTTAATAAACAAGGAAGCTTTCATAGAAGGTTTGTCTTGAGTGACTGCAAAGATGAGTAGATTTTGCACTCATCTGCCAGAATCTTACAAGTTTAAACAGACACCTCAACTAGGTTCAGTTTTGTATTCCTTTATGATGGTCTCAAAAACTTCTTGCTCTCTCAAGTCTGTGTCCTTGAAAATGGCTTCTACCATGAGAACGGTGGCAGAATATTTGCTCCAAGAGCAGGGGATGGCGTGAGGCGCCTCCGATTGCTATGGTCTTATTCAAAGTTCAACCAGTAGTCAGGTACTCCTGATGACCTCCTCTAATAGTATCTTGCCTGTGTTTTAAAAATTATTTATGGCTGGATAAAGCTATATATGCTCCCTTTTGTTTTAACATCTCATCTACTTAGACTGGTTTACAATATCACAAAATGGCAGGGATTGACAACTCTACCATTAGTGATCTCTAGCCTTGAACTCTGATTTCAATACTGACTAGACATGTTTCTACAAGTACATCTTGCTTTCTCTGCAATGCCCTTGTTTAATTATTCTCAACCAAGTACAAGAATGGTTTGTGTCTGAAACAGGGAATATGCCACCTGCTTCTCACCCTGTCTAAATCTATAATCAAATACTCTACATTAAAACTGGTTTTTCTTCCTATAGTTTCCATTTAATAAAGGTAAATGTTAATCATTTACTAGAGACGCTAATAATTTCCCTTCTGAGAAATCGGCTACTAGCTTTCTCTTTTTCTCCACTGGATCAATCACTAAGTTTATAGATTTCACTTCTTAATAATTTCTCTCATACCTTATTCCTGGCTATTAATGCTTCCAATCTGAATCACAGAAATCACATTCCACCTGACCAAAGGGACTCTGACTATCCTCAAATTGCCATCTGAGAAGTATTTCTAAAATGAAGTGAGACCCTACTATTGGAATTCATGTGACCATGCATTGCCCCATCTTCCACTTATCATTTCCCCTGTATAAAAGTCAAACTTGTTTTATCAAGGAACCTTCTCTCACCTCGTCATTTCTCATAATGGACACTTCACTTCAAGCAGCCTGATTTTCTCACTGCTGTTGTGATTTTCTCAGTGTTGTTCCATCCATTGCTTGTTTGTTAAAAACACAGATTTCAGGTTTTCCAATATGGAGATTTTACCCTCATTAACCAAAGTGGCCATGATACAGTCTTCTCATTAAAGACATAGTCATTAAAAAAAAAATCCCTTTAAATCACTATATAGGTACATTCGCCATAGATGGTACATGAGAGCCCACCATGGACAAGTGAATTTAACCACAAAAATTCTACTTGATATAATTTGAAAAACTTATAACTGAAAATGAAAAATGTATAATGAAATCACTGTAACATTCTGTTGTCCCAAATAACATTAAAGTGTTAGCACTTTTCCAAAGCCAAGAAGACTTCTAAATGGTTTCCATATATCAACTCCTTCTAATCATCTCAACAATGATATAATGGCTAATATTTTATCTTAAGAAGAAACTGAGCTATAAAGAGAAGCAAAGAAAGTTGTCCATTCGTTGTTGTCCAAGGTTACACAGCTTGAAAGCCAAGGACCTAGAGTTTGAACTTTGACAGCTTGAATCTAGCTTTTTTTTTTTTTTTTTTCTCTATGTTTAATCAAT
>SJYC01137957.1:0-14314 GCA_006408675.1 Madoqua kirkii | reverse complement strand
ACTGAACACCACAAATTGATATGAAAATCAAATGAGAAAGTGCTTTGAAAATCCTAAGATTTGTATATGTTTTGTATTCCTGTAATATATGATGTGGAAACGAAGCAAAACAACATTAGTATCATTTAGAAATCCCAGAAGAAAATTGTAGTGAGCTCATTACATTTATGGTACATCTATTTTGAAATAGAATGCTATTTTTTTAAAAAACTACATACCATAGAAGTTGTGAAATTTCCCAAGAGAAGTTATAGACAAAGTTATGGATTTAAATTTAGTTAGCTAACAATGTAATCTTGTTTTCATATTACAGCTTTTTGGCAAAGATTATGTCTCACACATTGTTCAAATATTTTCCTGCAAGAATTCAATACTCTGAAATGGAATTTTACACTCACTGTATATGCCAGCCCTCATGTCTCAACTAAACTCAACTTGAAAAACAATGCAGTGTACAACAACCCAGCACAAAATTTTCTCACATTACTTAAGAGCTTCTGATTGGATCCCAGCAATCAACCCATATGGTATGATATAATTAGGCATTATTTTCTAAGTAGGACATGATATTTATTATTCCTTGTCTGGCAGCTATGTCCTGAAGCTATATAGGTGGTTACAAATGAAAATGGGTCACACCCCCCAAACTTTCTCTCCTCATGTTTTTTCTGGCAGTTGTGATTTCATTGATGGTATTTATCTCTCTCATAATACTGTCACCTTAAGCAAAGAATAGTAGAAGCACCAACCACAAATATAACTGAAAAGAAATCCAGAACTCTCTCTAAAACAGTGAAATTTTCAGTGAAAGTGATTATATCCAACTCAAAGTATAGATTTTGATATTGTCTTTTTGTCTGAACAGATTTATTTGGCTTCTAAAAAACTTTAGATCCTTGGTAGCTCAATTGGTAAAGAATCTGCCTGCAATGCAGGAGACTCTACTTCGATTCCTGGGTTGGGAAGATCCACTGGAGAAGGGACAGGCTACCCACTCCAGTATTATTGGGCTTCCCTGGTGGCTCAGCTGGTAAAGAATCTGCCTACAATGTGGGAGACCTGGGTTAGACCCTGGGTTGGGAAGATCCCCTGGAGGAGGGAACAGCTATCCACTCCAGTATTCTTGCCTGGAGAATCCTCATAGACAGAGCCTGGTGTGCTACAGCCCACCAGGTCAGAGAGTTGGACACGACTAAGTATTGTTCACTTTTTGAGAAGATTTCATTGGCTTTTAAGATAACTTCAGAGATAACCAGTTAGGTATTATTAATATGTTAAAGTATAATACTCATACAAATGATGTCTAATATATATATATATATATAATTCCGATTATTTTCTACCAATATTAATTACTTTTGGATTCATGAGAAGGCAAGTGAAGTAAATTTATACATATTAATTATTAGTCATATTTTTCACTGATTATGGAAGTACCTTTCAGTGGGTTTGCTAATGAACATGTCAGCCAAAATTAAGTCCATGGATTTTATTACATAGATGCAAATATGGAAAGAAACAGTATGGAGAAAGAAATATACTTCAGAGATTGAAGATCATGTCCATAAAGTGTATTTATGTTCAAACTTGCATTTTCTTTTGTCTCTTTTTCTTTATTTACTAGAAATTCACTCATGTTAAACATGTCTACCAAGGGATTGTTTGCAAATTGATTGTCAAATATTCTTTCTCTGAATGCATGCTTTTGGAGAATACATTTCTATACTGAACTTTGCTTGGCCCATGTGACTTCCCTGGGCAAAGGGAGAATAACAAATGAAAGGTGCTTGTGCATGGGGCTCATCCAATCATTGCTGAGAATCTTTCTTCCACCATATGAACAAGTCCAGGCAAGAATCCTACACTATGTGAGAAAAGTAAGAGGCAGGATCCAATTATCTGGTCATTCCATCTATTTAGGTCTTTCCACCAACTGATTGCAAAAAACAGTCAGGTGAACCTAAGCCGGAAACACCACCCAGCTGAAACTCAGAATCAAGATCAAATATATGTTTTGTGGTTTTTATTTTTTCCCCAATAATATCTGGAATACTTTCTCCAAAGCCAAATCTGACTAATGTAATTACCATCAAGATATTTTAAATAAAAGAGAAACTAAAATGGAAGACAATCTTTGTTCAGTTTAATAAACTGATTTTTATTCTGAATGTAATATGTGATATCTAAAACTGAAATTTGGCAAATTCTTCTTTTTGCACATTTATATATTAGGGGTCTTCCTAGGTGGTAAAGAACCTGCAGCCAATGCAGGAGACATAAGAGACACAAGTTTGAACCCTGGGTTGGGAAGATTCCCTGGGATAAGAAGTGGCAACTCACTTTAGTATTCTAGCCTCGAAAAAATCCATGGACAGAGGAGTTTGGCAGGCTACACACTCCATAGGGTCGCAAAAGGTGGACACAACTGATGTCACTTAACACATAATATTAGGACATGATAACCCTGAATACAGCTTTTTATAGAATGTCTTTAAATTACATGCATTTAATACAAATCAGTTTAGTTCAGTTCAGTTCAGTCACTCAGTCGTGTCTTACTCTTTGTGACCCCATGAATCACAGCACGCCAAGCCTTCCTTGTCCATCACTAACTCCCAGAGTTCACTCAAACTCACGTCCGTCGAGTTCGTGATGCCATCCAGACATCTCATCCTCTGTCATCCCCTTTTCCTCCTGCCCCCAATCCCTCTCACCATCAGTCTTTTTCAATGAGTCAACTCTTCTCATGAGGTGGCCAAAGTACTAGAGTTTCAGATTTAGCATCATTCTTTCCAAAGAACACCCAGGGATGATCTTTTGAATGGACTGGTTTGATCTCCTCGCAGTCCAAGGAACTCTCAGAAGTCATTTTCCAACACCAAAGTTAAAAAGCATCAATTCTTTGGTGCTCAGCTTTCTTCACAGTCCAACTCTCACATCCATACATGACTACTAGAAAAACCATAACCTTAAGTAGATAGACCTTAGTCGGCAAAGTAATGTCTCTGCTTTTGAATATGCTATCTAGGTTGTCATAACTTTCCTTTCAAGGAGTAAGCATCTTTTATTTTCATGGCTGAAGTCACCATCTGCAGTGATTTTGGAGCCTCAAACAATAAAGTTTGACACTGTTTGCCGATCTATTTGCCATGAAGTGATGGGACCAGATGCCGTGAACTCCATTTTCAGAATGTTGAGCTTTAAGCCAACTTTTTCACTCTCCTCTTTCACTTTCATCAAGAGGCTTTTGAGTTCCTCTTCACTTTCTGCCATAAGGGTGGTATCATCTGCATATCTGAGGTTAATGGTATTTTCCCGGCAATCTTGATTCCAGCTTGTGGTTCTTCCAGCACAGTGTTCCTCATGATGTACTCTGCATAGAAGTTAAATAAGCAGGGTGACAGTATGCAGCCTTGATGTACGCCTTTTCCTATTTGGAACTAGTCTGTTGTTCCATGTTCAGTTTGAACTGTTGCCTCCTGACCTGCATACAGATTCTCAAGAGGCAGGTCAAGTGTCTGGTATTCCCATATTTTTCAGATTTTTCCACAGTTTATTGTGATCCACACAGTCAAAGGCTTTAGCATAGTCAATAAAGCAGAAATAGATGTTTTATGGAACTCTCTTGCCTTTTCTTTTTTTTTAAATTTTATTTTTACTTTATTCTGTTACAATACTGTATTGGTTTTGCCATACATTGACGTGAATCAGCCACAGGTGTACACGAGCTCCCAATTCCGAAACCCCCTCCTACCTCCCACCCCATATCATCTCTCTGGATCATCCCTGTGCTCCAGCTCCAAGCGTTCTATATTCTGTATCAAACATAGACGCATCCTGTATCCTGTATCGAACATAGACTGGCTCTTTGTTTCTTATGTTGGCAATTTGATCTCTGGTTCCTCTGCCCTTTCTAAAACCAGCTTGAACATCTAGAAGTTCACGGTTGACATATTGCTGAAGCTGGCTTGGGGAATTTTGAGCATTACTTTATTAGCATGTGAGATGAATGCAATTGTGCGGTAGTTTGAGCACTCTTTGGCATTGCTTTTCTTTGGGATATGAATGAAAACTGACCTTTTCCAGTCCTGTGGCCATTGTTGAGGTTTCCAAATTTGCTGGCATATTGAATGCAGCACTTTAACAGCATCGTCTTTCAGGATTTGAAATAGCTCAACTGGAATTCCATCACCTCCACTAGCTTTGTTCATAGTGATGCTTTCTAAGGCCCACTTGACTTCACATTCCAGGATGTCTGGCTCTAGGTGAGTGATCACACCATCGTGATTATCTTGGTTACAAAGATCTTTTTTGTACAGTTCTTCCATGTATTCTTGCCACCTCTTCTTAATATCTTCTGCTTCTGTGAGGTCCATGCCATTTATGTCCTTTATCGAGCTCATCTTTGCATGAAATATTCCTTTGGTATCTCTAATTTTCTTGAAGAGATCTCTAGTCTTTCACATTCTGTTGCTTGGTTGGGGCATAGGGTTGTATAACTGTGATATTGAATGGTTTGCCTTGGAAATGAACAGAGATCATTTTGTCGTTTTTGAGATTGCATCCAACTCCTGCCCACAGTAGTAGATATAATGGTCATCTGAGTTAAATTCACCCACTCCAGTCCATTTTAGTTCGCTGATTCCTAGAATGTCGATTTTCACTCTTGCCATCTCCTGTTTGACCACTTTCAATTTGCCTTGGTTCATGGATCTGACATTCAAGGTTCCTATGCAATATTGCTCTTTACAGCATTGGACCTTGCTTCTATCACCAGTCACATTCACAGCTGGGTATTGCTTTTGCTTTGGCTCCATCCCTTCATTCTTTCTGGAGTTATTTCTCTACTGATCTCCGGCAGCATATTGGGCACCTTCTGACCTGGGGAGTTCCTCTTTCAGTATCCTATCATTTTGACTTTTTATACTGTTCATGGAGTTCTCAAGGCAAGAATACTGAAGTGGTTTGCCATTCCCTTCTCCAGTGGACCACATTCTGTCAGACCTCTCCACCATGACCTGCCTGTTTTGGGAGGCCCCACAAGGCATGGCTTAGTTTCACTGAGTTAGACAAGACTGTGGTGTGTGTGATTAGGTTGACTAGTTTTCTGTGATTATGGTTTCAATGTGTCTGCCCTCTGATGCCCTCTTGCAACACCTACTGTCTTACTTAGGTTTCTCTTACTTTCGAGGTGGAATATCTCCTCAGGGCTGCCCCTCCTGACCTTGAACATGGAGTAGCTCCTCTAGGCCCTCCTCTGCCCGCATAGCTACCACTCCTTGGACGTGGGGTTGATCCTCTCTGCCACCACCCCTGACCATGGGCGTGAAGCAGATCCTCCCAGCCACTGCCCCTGGTCTCGGGTGTGGGGTAGCTCTTCTCAGCTGTAGCCCCTGACCTCAGACAAGGGGTATCTCCTCTCGGTTGCTCTTGTGCACCATTGCAGCCGCCTGCACTTGTGTGCCATCGCAGCCACTTGCTCTAATCTAATACAATTATATGAATGGAATAAATTAACCACTCAGGTATGATTCTGAATTTAATCTGTTTCAGTTCAGTTCAGTTGCTCAGTCATATCCCACTCTTTGTGACCCCATGGACTACAGCACACCAGCTTCCCTGCCATACAACCGTCTCATTCTCTGTGGTCCCCTTCTCCTGCCTTCAGCCTTTCCTTTTCTTTTTAGAAATTATATCCTAATAGCATGAAATAGTTCAGAAGTGATTTCTGCATATTTTATGATCAAACAGAATTTTTGTCTAGAGTGACATTTCCCTTAGGATGGTCTGGTTTCTAGGACTATACTCAAGAGGGGGCTTGCAGGTGAATATGAAGGTTCTATATATGTTTGCATGCTCAGTCACTCAGCAGTGTCCGACTCTTTGAGACTCTAGGAACTGCAGCCCACCAGGCTTCTCTGTCCATGGAATTCTCCAAGCAAGAATACTGGAGAGAGTTACCACTTCCTCCTCCAGGGGATTTTTCCTGTCCCAGGGATCAAACTCACCTTTTTTTTGTCTCCCACTTTGGCAGGCAGGTGGGTTCTTTACCACTTAGTCATCTGAGAAGCCTGAAGGTCCTATTAGGGAACATGTTTAGAGAGTACCAAGTCTCATGGAAATTCTAAAATGCATCTTCCTGAGGGAAAGAAGGAGTGTAAGGAGACACTCTCTGAAGCAACACTTAGATAAATGTATATTTAAGCCTAGAGAAGGGTTCTAGTTCATTTCTTGCACCAAAGAAGCTAAAGAAACACCTAGCACAGTAGATATTGTAAAATTACAATTAAAAAAAAATCCTGCAAGACAATTCTGAAGGTCATTGAATAGAATCTGCATATAAATGGTGTTTATTTATTTTTGGCTTTCACTAATATTCTATAATATGAATGTGTGTATCTGTTTTATTTTAAATTAATTTGTCAAATTCACATTGGCCTTGATTTTAAAACCTACTCCCAGTTATTTGTTAATCTTATGCTATCTGCCTCATTTGTTTCTAGGAAAAATATCATTCCCTCTGGTCTTCTCATCTTAATGACATAGTACTACTCTTTTAAATATTGCAAAGTCTTTGATATAGCCACACATTTGGGACTTAAAGCTATTAGATAGCATCTGATGCCCCTCAGTGACCTCTGAAAGAGGTAAGAAGGACATTATTTTCCCTAGACTCATGTTATACAATAGAGACAATACTGTCCTTCTAATAAGACTTGACAAAACTTAGAGAGAATGGAAGTAAAAAAGAAAAGTAGCTTATAAATACTGTTATATACTCAAAGCCCATAATCTTAGGCTTCTGAAAGGTTTGCATGTAGAAGTGTCCAGTTTAGTCTGACCAATTCAGGAGTATTTTCTTTCACCTTCCTAATCTTCAATCAAAAAAGAACATTATTGTGTTTCCAATTTCAAGTCTCACCTCATTTTCTGCCACAGATGTCACATAATTTATGAAGAATAATAAATCATACCCATTGGGAGTTTCTCCCAACAGGAAATTGCCTGGATCCAATGTTCAGAAAAAAAGAAACTATAATAGTTGACATTACATTATGCAAAGTTTACTAATATTATCTTAACTTTACAGTATGTATATCACTCTCCTTTGGCCCAGAGTATCTTCTAATGAGACTCAGGCATCTTCTTCACATGGATTTTCTTCTAGCATTCACTAACAGTAAGATTAAACTCCTAAATCATTCCCACTTTAGTCTGACTTTAGCTCCCACACTACTTTGAGTAAATGGGGTCAAAACAAACAAGCAAATAAAATCTATGTTGCATTGTTTTTTAGTCACTAAGTCATGTCCTGCTCTTTGTGACATGATGGAGTGAAGTGTGCCAGATTCCCCTATACTTCCCTGGCTCCCAGAGTTTGCTCAAATTCATGTCCACTGAGTTGATGTTGCTATCTAACCATCTCATGAGTGAGTGAGTGAGTGAATCGCAATTCCCACTTTAGTCTGACTTTAGCTCCCACACTACTTTGAGTAAATGGGGTCAAAACAAACAAGCAAATAAAATCTATGTTGCATTGTTTTTTAGTCACTAAGTCATGTCCTGCTCTTTGTGACATGATGGAGTGAAGTGTGCCAGATTCCCCTATACTTCCCTGGCTCCCAGAGTTTGCTCAAATTCATGTCCACTGAGTTGATGTTGCTATCTAACCATCTCATGAGTGAGTGAGTGAGTGAAATCGCACAGTCTTGTCTGACTCTTTGCGACCCCATGGACTGTAGCCTACCAGGCTCCTCTGTCCATGGGATTTTCCAGGCAATACTGCTGGAGCAGATTGCCATTTCCTTCTCCAGGGGATCTTCCTGACCCAGGAATCAAACTCGGATCTCCTGCATCGTAGACAGATGCATTATCATCTGAGCCACCAGGGAAGTCCAACCATCTCATAATACTCCTAAAAAAAATGTATTTTACATGTTTGCTGTACTCTGAATAAGCATTTTGCATCTTCTTTTTTCAAGTTGTGCTTTTCCAAAAATTCTTTCATGTGATGAAGACATTCTTTCGAACTTATTATGAAGTGGAGTTCTCATCATCTCCACATAAAGCACCTACTTGAGTTCCTTCTCTAATTGTATTTTTAACTTACGTGCTTATGATGTTAAGCAGCTCATCTCAGATACAGGTTAAATCTACCCCAAAGATAAACGTTGATTCCCTAAAAGGCAGATATAATGTACACCTTTCCAAATGACAATTTTATAGCCAAAAATGTAACCCATTATTTATGTAATGTTACCTGTTATTTATGAAAATTCACAATAATATCTAAGTAGCAGGTATACTATCAGAAGGCACGGTGCTCTAAGCTGTTCCTCCTTATGTGACATTTAGATTTAGCAAAGAAAATATGAGATATTAGGATTCTGGAGGAGAAGCAAACTATGGCCCCAAGAGTTTGGGAGCTCTTTTGAAAGATGACCAGCTCATGTTTTTAAGAATTAACCTCAGTAGAACCACGAAAAGAGAGTTGGGCCTTAAAAGGCCCAAACTAAGTAGTTGCTAGATGAGAGAGATGCATAAAAATTATTTCAATATTTGTTACCTAGAAGTTGCAATTCCAACCTATAGAGATACAGTTCTTGAGGGAAAGAATTATATCAGATATATTCATACTTATTAATGAATTGAAAATAGATGCACACAGGCATATAAAGACACACATTTTGTATCACCTATTTATTTATTTATTTCCTTATCATTTATTCAGAAACTATTTGCCCCAGTTCCTGATTTAGATGTAACATTTGTACCATAAGCACATTTCTACTTCATATTACTTTTTTAATGATCATGACATACCATATACAAGGAAACTAAAAATGTAAATGCATGGAAAATTAGAAGCTGATTACTATTGTGAAGAGGCTATGAATTTCAGAGTAGGTGACTATTTTAAGTCAGGGCAATGATTCCCTGGTGGCTCAGATGGTAAAGACTCTATCTGGAATGCAAGAGACCCTGATTCAATCCCTGGGTGGGGAAGATACCCTGGAGAAGAAAATGGCAACTCCCACCAGTATTCTTGCCTGGAGAGTCCCATGGACAGAGGAGCCTGGCAAGCTACAGTCCGTGGTGTCACAAACAGACATGACTGAGAAACTTTCATTTTCATTAATGCCTTCCAATAAACTGACATTTAGTGAAAACTTAAAATAGTGAGGAGCAAATATGAGGATATTTTGGAGAAGAAAATTCTAGGCAGAATGAACAGATTTTGCAAAGGTTCTGAGTAAAATCATGCTTAGCACATTCAGTGATCTACCAGGAGGCCACCATTTAGACAGCAGCACAAGTTGAGAGCAGAGAAATGAATAAAGGCAGGTTGTGAAGTATCTGTAGGCACAACAAGGCTATAATATCTTATTTTGAGGGGGTAGGAAGCCAATGGAAAGTTTTAAATAAAAGAGTAATAAAATTTTACCTTAGTTTGAAAAGGTCACTCACTTTCATCGTGATTAGCTTTGAAGGAGGGGCTGAAGCAGAATGACCTTAGAGTAATTTATGTATTGCAATAATCTGCAAGAAGTGGTGGCTATATGAGGTAGAGCAGTAGCAGTGACATTGGGAAAAATGTTTCATATTTGGATATTCAGTATCTACAGATTGGTTATGGAGTACGGGGGGTAGACAGAAGCTACCCAAAAATGACTCCAAAAATTTGGTGCTGGCATCTAAAAAGATATTTTGATTTAGTGAGATTGGGAAGACTGAAAGAATGTGTTTGGTACCATGTGTTTGTCAGAGAAAGTAAACAATTCAAATGTGGAAATTTTCAATTGTCATAATCAGTTAAATATTCAAGTGAAACTGTCAAGTAGGCAGTAGGATTATGAATATGACATTCAGAGAAAAAGTCTAGACAATAGAAATTTTAGATTTATAGGCAAAGATGAGCCAAGTGCTTGTAGTTTTACATGAGGATTTGACCCTCAGTTAACTTTCAGGCTTATTCCCATAGCAATCTGATAAGAGTTAAATTCCCTCTCCAGGCAATATTATTAAAACAAAATTACCCCTAATTTGCACCTGGACAAGCAACTATGAATACTCCATAGTATTATGCATTGAGCAATGACTATTGAGACTGGCATGTTTCTTTCAGGGACCTGGGAAGCTATGCCTGTAGAGATATTAACTTGTGTGTGTGTGTGTGTGTGTGTATGTGTGTGCGCACATGTACGCTCAGTCACATCTGAACTCTTTGTGACTCCATGGACTACATCCCCCCTACAGTCTCCTCTGTCCATGAGATTTCCAGGGAAGAATACTGGAGTGGGTTTCCATTTCCTTCTCTGGGGTATCTTCCTGACCCAGGGATTGAAACTGTGTCTCCAGCATCTCCTGCTTTGGCAGGTGGATAGCATTGGAAGATGAATCTCTCCAGTATTCCACCTGAGGAGGCCTGTATGACATGAGGTTTTTAAACCAGACAAGTTTCCCCAGTTACCCAAAGCAGTCTCAACTCTACTGAACTGTCATCTGAGTTGATTACTTCCAGGCGAGTCTGTAGAGGGTTTCATGGACTGCTGAAAGAACTATGCCTGAAAAGAATGTTTGATGTTGAGCTGCTGTCCTGCTGTTTCCTATTTGATAACCTTTTGAGCAGATTGATATCTCATGTGGTTCATGATAGTGTTTTGAGTATGAATGTATAACTAACCCCAAGAAACTTAATTGGTGAGCATTGTTCAGTTTAGTTCAGTCACTCAATGGTGTCCCTGCAACCCATGAATCATAGCACACCAGGCCTCCCTGTCCATCATTAATGCCCGGAGTCCACCCAAACCCATGTTCATTGAGTCGGTGATGCCATCCAACCATCTTATCTCCTGTTGTCCCCTTCTCCTCCTGCTTTGTCTTTCCCAGCATCAGAGTCTTTTCCAATGAGTCAGCTCTTTGTATCAGGTGGCCAAAGTATTGGAGTTGATGCTTAAGCATCAGTCCTTCCAAAGAACACCTAAGACTGATCTCCTTTAGGAATGACTGGTTGGATCTCTTTGCAGTCCAAGGGACTCTTGAGAGTCTTCTCCAACACCACAATTCAAAAGCATCAATTCATTGGTGTTCAGCTTTCTATATATCCAACTCTCACATCCATATATCAGTACTGGAAAAACCATAGCCTTTACTAGATGGACCTTTACTGACAATTAATGTCTCTGCTTTTTAATATGCTGTCTATCCTTTCAAAGAGTAAGCATCTATTTATTTCATGGCTGCAATCACCATCTGCAGTGATTTTGGAGCTCCCCCAAAATAAAGTCAGCCACTGTTTCCACTGTTTCTCCATCTATTTGCCATGAAGTGATAGAACCAGATGCCATGATCTTAGTGTTCTGAATGTTGAGCTTGAAGCCAACTTTTTCACTTTCATCAAGTGGCTCTTTAGTTCCTCTTCACTTTCTGCCATAAGGGTGCTTTCATCTGCATATCTGAGGTTATCGATATTTCTCCTGGCAATCTTGATTCCAGCTTGTGCTTCTTCCAGCCCAGCGTTTCTCATGATGTACTCTGCATATGCTGCTGCTGCTGCTAAGACTTTTCAGTCGTGTCTGACTCTGTGAGACCCCATAGATGGCAGCCCACCAGGCTCCCCCATCCCTGGGATTCTCCAGGCAAGAATACTGGAGTAGGTTGCCTTTTCCTTCTCCAATGCATGAAAGTGAAAAGTGAAAGTGAATTCGCTCAGTCGTGTCCGACTCTTAGCGACCCCATGGACTGCAGCCTACCAGGCACCTCCGTCCATGGGATTTTCCAGGCAAGAGTACTGGACATCCCTGGGATTCTCCAGGCAAGAATACTGGAGTAGGTTGCCTTTTCCTTCTCCAATGCATGAAAGTGAAAAGTGAAAGTGAATTCGCTCAGTCGTGTCTGACTCTTAGTGACCCCATGGACTGCAGCCTACCAGTATTCAAAATATAGATAGTTTTAAAGACAAGGCTAGATGAAATTTCTTAAGACCCATTAATGAACAAATGAAAAATTCTGAAAGTTATGCTTTCAGTTACCCCTAAAAGCTAGGAGAAAATGTGGAATGAAAAGAAAAATCTGAAAAAGTGCATTTAATGAGATAGAAATATAGCCAAAATATTTGGTATGCCTGAAACCAAGGGAATTGTATATTTCAAGAAGAGGACTCATTTGTGTCAAATGCTGCTCTGAAATAGAACCTTACCAAAAAAGGCATACACAGGAGGGACAGTTTAGCTTGATTGACCTCTGTTCTGATTGACTGGTATCCATGTCACAGTGAAGAGGGAAAGTTAGTCTACCACTTCTAGAATTGGGGCTAGAAATGCATCAGAGAGTTAAAGTTGGTTCAAGGCACTGTAGCTTGTCTCAGAGTTGTAAAATTGACCAGATAGTCCATGGTAGAGGGTAGGTGAAGACGGTGGAATGACAAGGAGAAGCGAAGAGGGAGCAGAGTTAGGAAACATTTGGTTTGTACTTATAATAGGATTTCATTTCTTCATACGAAATGACCAGAAGTAATAGGATTGAAGTAGTCTTTGTTTTGTTGTTCTCTTCTCGAAGCTAAGAAATAAAATTCTCATGGAAATTAAAACATACCAAATAATATTGGGTTGACCAAAACATTTATTTAAGTTTTTCCATTATGGAAAGACCAGAACAAACTTTTTGGTCAACACAATAAATATAAAATAATAAATTTTGGTAAATTCATTAATCTTAGGACTTATTATTCATCTTACATATCAAAGGAACATACTCAATTTTGCTTTTACAAAGTAGATTTAATCTCATGATTACTTCAGATGTGTTTTGTTTTGTTTACTTACATGTTACATTTGTTGCCCAGTCATTTCCCATTCTTCATGTGACACGTGGCACTTTCTTTGATGACACATGTGGGCAATGTATCATGAATACTTCTGTCAATTCCAGTTAGTTAATACATCCTGATGCCAGTCAGCACATGTTGCTTTTCACCATTGATTTATGAATTCCCTTTCACTTTACTGACAACCTCATCTTTACTATAAATCAGTTGTCAAGGATGACTATATCTGTCATTTTAATCATGAGGAAGTTTCACATTACATCATAATAAATACTTGAAAGTTAATGAGGAAAGTTAATATTCTCTCAAATTCTGTGCTTTATTTCACTCTTTTTACCCAAAAAGTAATATTAATAAATGTTGGTATGATTGGCATGTACAGTCATGCTTTGTGTAAGAAGTCATGAGTCTAAAAGCATCTTAAATGTGCAGCCATTGCTTAAAATACAAAAAAGGCAGCAGAAACAATCTGGTTATGGGAGTGTTAGCTTCACAGCCAAACTGATTCCTGGCAAGGTATTATTTCATTCCAGTAACTCCTAAATGCAACATGAACCTGTGTGTAATGGAAACCAACTTGCTTTTTTAGATGGATGAGAAATACCAATTATTTTAGAAGTAACTCACTTGTAATTAGTACAGTTCATATAAAATATAGGACAAAGCTTATACAATTGCTTAAAACAAGACTTACAAATTAGTAAACAAAATTTAAAAACTGAGACTTCTCTCTGCTTCTACATTATCTGTATCAGTATCCATATTAACTGCACAATCTCTATCTCTTTATCTATTCATATTGAATAGAAAGCCCACTTAATCAGGTAAGAATTTGTATCTGTAACTAAATATGCAAGACCTCCAGCAAATAGCATCTGTGATGTGATTTTGAGAATAAAATTTAAAGGGCAAACAAATTAGTACAGTGTGATTCTGCAGGTAAAAATAGGTAACATTCTAGTGGCTTAATATTTACATAGAAATCAACAGAAAAATAAATTTTCTACAGTTTTATCTAAATTATCTTAAATGATTTGCCATATTTTTAAACTGCTCAGCAGCAATATAAGTCAGTTGAAGACACCACACAGAGACAAGAAACCTCCTTCAAGTCTTGAAATTTTCTGGATTACCTTTTTTTAAACCCTGATAAAATTCTGTTAACAGCTCTAAGCAGTCCTTGGAAAGTTTTGTGATCATTAACTTTTTGGATTGTTGAACGCTCTGAGACTAGAATGAAAGCTAGAGACCCCTTAGCTTAGAAAGATACACATAAGAAGAAGCCCATAGTTTAAAGATAGTTAAGGACTCCAAAACACTGCCAGAATTCTTCCTGTATGTTTATGTATATTGGTATATTATCTACAACATATACTTTATGTTAAATATATGGTTTTATACTTCATCTTTTTAACATTACTTAGTATGCATTTCTAACGAGAGTAAATGTTCTTCAATTAATTTGATTGTTCTTCAATTGATTAAGAA
>SJYC01137954.1:0-10284 GCA_006408675.1 Madoqua kirkii | reverse complement strand
CTCTGTCATCCCCTTCTCCTCTTGCCCCCAAACTCTATCAGCATCAGAGTCTTTTCCAATGAGTCAACTTTTCGCATGACATGGCCAAAGTACTGGAGTGTCAGCTTTAGCATCATTCCTTCCAAAGAACACCCAGTTCTGATCTCCTATAGAATGGACTGGTTGGATCTCCTTGCAGTCCAAGAGACTCTCAAGAGTTTTCTCCAACACCACAGTTAAAAGCATCAATTCTTCAGCGCTCAGCTTTCTTCACAGTCCAACTCTCACATCCATACATGACCACTGGAAAAACCATAGCCTTGACTAGATGGACCTTTGTTGGCAAAGTAATGTCTCTGCTTTTGACTATGCTATCTAGGTTAGTCATAACTTTCCTTTCAAGGAGTAAGCATCTTTTAATTTCATGGCAGTGTTACTAAATACCAACTCTGCTTTTCAGCAAATTGTCTTTGCAACATGCTTATGGAAGAAATGCTCAAGTTTAACATCTTAATGTTTGTATAACACATTTAATTTAAAAAGAAGAAATAAGAAGTCAGTGATTGAAGTTCTACAGCTTATAAATAGCCTGTAATAACAGCCCAACTATTGTCTTGGATGATACATGAAATGCACAGCAAGCACTGTCTTTTGTAAGACGCTGTAATAATAATTTACAAGATCATGACTCTTGCAATTTCAATGTTTTCCTAGCTTCAAGACTTCACTCAGTTAGAGTTCTAACTGCAGTACATATCATGCCTGTTAGAAAGTAGAGAAATTAAGCACAAAAGAAACAGCAAATTATGGAATTAAATTGTGAGGAAGGAACTTTTTTTAAAGGATACTTTTATGCCATAATTTAGGTTATTATGGAAATCCCCAGTGAAATTTATGCTAATAGACTTTGCTCCTGAAAAAGAAATTATTTTATTTTTCAACACATTGTTTGATCGTCTAATTCCAATTTCTACAATAAATTGTGTGTGTTTATGTATTTATGTGAAGGCAGATAAATTCCCTTGGAAAGCAAAATCAGAAATCGAATAGTAATTTCAAAGGGATTGACTAGCATCTTTCTTGATAATTCTTTAGATTACTACTCTTCTTCAAGTCAATGGGTGGAATTCCTTACAGTGTGGAAAGTCTGAGAGATGCAAGGGAGCATTTTGATTTTCAAAATAATTGGGTAGTAGTGTGTAGGTGTTAATTAATCATTTGCTTCTACACCTAGTGACTCACATCTTCTTCAGAAAAAAAAAAATTATAGGACAAATTTTCTCATCAGTGCGTCTCTCATGTCAATGTATGCCAAAACCAATACAGTATTGCAACATAGAATAAAATAAAAATAAAATTAAAAAAATTAAATAAAATTAAAAAATGATTAAAAAAAGGAAATTGCAATGTGAAGTGGATAATATAATTTATATTTTACATGTCCCACTTACAAAGAAAATAAAACTATTAGGGTGATGCTTTCCTTTTATTTCAGGCAGTGCTAAAACTTCTTCAAAATTGTTTTTGATGAACAAATATATGTTTTAATTTTTTTAATACCCCAAAAGAAGAGAAGGTTGACCCAATTAGGAATACTATCATGATTCCTCTAACTACAGGGAGAACGCTCTGTGTGCATGTGTGCTGAGTTGTGTCAACTCTTTGCAGTCCAATGGACTGTAGCCCACTAGGCTCCTCTGTTCATAGGACTTTCCAGGCAAGAATACTGGAGTGGGTTGTCGTTTCCTTCTCCAAAAAGATTTTCCCAACCCAGGGATCAAACCCAGGTCTCGTGCATTGCAGGAAGATTCTTTACCACTGAGCTACTAGGGCTTCCCAGAATGCCCTTCAGTTCAGTTCATTTCAGTTCAGTTCAGTTGCTCAGTCATGTCTGATTCTTTACAACCCCATGAATCACAGCATGCCAGGCCTCCCTGTCCATCACCAACTCCCAGAGTTCACCCAAACCCATGTCCATTGAGTCAGTGATGCCATCCAGCCATCTCATCCTCTGTTGTTCCCTTCTCCTCCTGCCCACAATCCCTCCCAGCATCAGGGTCTTTTCCAATGAGTCAACGCTTCACCTGAGGTGGCCAAAATATTGGAGTTTCAGCCTCAGCATCAGTCCTTCCAATGAATACCCAGGACTGATCTCCTTTAGGATGGACTGGTTGGATCTCCTTGCAGTCCAAGGAACTATCAAGAGTCTTCTCCAACACCACAGTTCAAAAGTATCAATTCTTCAGTGTTCAGCTTTCTTCACAGTCCAACTCTGAATGCCCTTACTTAGTCTTTAATATAAACATTGGACCATGACTTTTTAGTATAAAGGTCTTGATTACCCTTACAAGCATATTAATTAGACATATAAGAAAATTGTGATAATAAACAATTTCTTTTGTTTTGTTTTTCATGGCGAATCTCTTCAGAATCCTTCAGAAGTATAATTCCTGATGACTCAATCAAATTTTATTTTAATGTCCCATATCACCAGGGTTTGAACTGTCTGAGTATGAAGGCAAACAATGGTACTGACATTGGCAATCTCTCTGCCTACTGTTTCCTCTGACAAAGAATTTCTCTCTTCCCTCTTTACTTCAGCACATGTATAATTTCACATTCTACTGTCTCACTTAAGCCTCATCACTTATGTGTGAGTGTATATGTGTGAGAGCATGAGAGTGTATGTGATGGGCCTGAGGAAAATGGAAATGCATGTTATTCTACAGATACTGTTTCTATAGAAAGAATTCATCCTGAAAGAATGGACTCAGACAGATGATCCAGTGTGACTAGGTGTAAAAAGGTAGCAATTTTGACTTTTCAAAAGGCGGGAGATGGGGGATCCACCATTCGAAAGTCTGGCTTCATACCATTCCCCATTTCAGTAATCACAACTCACAAAATTATAAAATACAAATGATAGACACAAACACACAATTTTCACAGACATAATCCCCTCTGTCTACAAATGTGTTCATCTACCAGCAGTCAAAAATTTTATCCCATAGGTTTTCTGTGTATTTATACCACCCATATCATCATAGTCTATGTCTCTGCTTGAAATAGAAAGGTCTCCAATACTTTTCCACAGCTCTAGAGTTTCTTAGTCAGTTGTCCTTATTAGGAAAACTAAGCAGACCTTCTTGGAGGTGGCTGAAAGAGCAGAAGACTGCATTTTGAATAAACTAAGACAATTGTCTCTGCTTCTTTGGGTGTCTTCTAGAACTCCTCATTTTTTCTTCCGCAGATGACTAAGAGAGAGGAAAAAAAGGGAAAGCCCAAAAGAAATCTCTGGTTAGCTGGAGAACACAGGAAATATGTGTCATTTTAAAATTCAGTTTTACATCAAGCCAAGGATTGGTGGTGACACATCCTAGTAACAACACTGTTCAGACAGGCCCTCACAAGCTTGAGTGTGTGTTTTTTGTAACTGCTACAGTGACTTCCCTTAGAGGATGCCCTTGAATTGATGAATATTATTAAAAATGAACAACAGATATTTATAAGCCCTAGGAAACAAAACATATAAATATATTTCTGTTGAAACTTTAAATTTTTGTAGTTCTGTTTTTAACTAATTTTTTTTTAATCATTAACAACTTGAGGAATTCTGTTTCCTTTTATATTAGTCAGTATTATAAGGGTACAAAATACATTGTGATGGGGAGAGAGATTGTCATTATTTGTGTATGTTGGGGCTTGCTACCAGGGAAGACATGGTGATAAGAGATAATATATAAAGCTGAAATATATTTAATAACAAAATTGATTCTTTTATATGAAAATTTATAGTCTATTTTTGTTACTATGTTTATTCATATATTATGAAATAGCCTGGTAGACACATTTTTTAATAGAGTATATGACACTTGAAATACTTTTAGTGAAAAAAATGGTATTTCTGAAATATCAGAAGTTCTACATGTGAAGATTTGTTTTCAATTTGTCAATTAATATTTGAAATATGAAGTTAGAGAAGAATTAGATTGCCACAAGTTATACATCAATCAAAAAGTAAAATAATGTTTGTTTCTGACAATTACATTTGCTGAGAAAGATTGAGGGCAGGAAGAGAGCACCACTGAATCACTGGACATGGTTTGAGCAGTCTCTGGAAGATAGTGAAGGACAGGAAAGCCTGGTGAATTGAAGTCCTTGAGGTTGCAAACGAGTCAGGACTTAGTGACTGGACAAAATTTTAAACATCAGTTCAGTCGCTCAGTCATGTCCAACTCTTCGTGACCTCATGAATTGCAGCCTGCCAGGCCTCCCTGTCCATCACCATCTCCCGGAGCTCACTCAGACTCACGTTCATCGAGTCAGTGATGCCATCCAGGCATCTCATCCTCGGTCGTCCCCTTCTCCTCCTGCCCCCAGTCCTTCCCAGCATCAGAGTCTTTTCCAATCTTAAACATACAACCAGTGATTTACACATTTTATATTACAAATATTTTAATTGCTTCAGTAATTCCCATCTCATGTTGATTGCCTATACATTGTCTTTAAAAATAATACACTTTGTCTTTGCTTAAAATGAAATTTGATGATAAAATGATAAAATCTCACATTTGTATACAATTTCCTTTTATGGTATTTCTCCACCAGGAGACATTTACGAAACTTAAAGTTACCAGGGTTATCCTGGAACTTAAATATACATGTGCGCATGCTAAGTAGCTTCAGTCGTGTCCACCTCTTTGCGACTGTATGGACTGTAGCCACTAGGCTCCTCTATCCATGGGATTCTAAAGGCAAGAATACCAGAGTGGATGGCCGTGTCTCTCTCCAGGGTATCCTCCAGACCTGGGGATTAAATCTCTATCTCTCACTTCTTCTGCATTGGCTGACAGGTTCTTTACCACCAGCACCACCAAGATATTAAAAAATTTAAGATAGAATAAAAAGATGACGATTTCACTGTAGGAGGAGGGTGTACTGTAGCTGCAGATAAGGCTACAGATCTAGGCAGGGAATGGATCTAAGGACCACTGGTGTCATGCAGGTGTCAATCTTATAAATGTTGTGGGGAGCTAGGGGATTTTTGCTCAGGAAGGAAATGAAATGCAATTAATCCCGTATTTATCTTTTACAAACTTCATTTTAAGCAAAGGTGGCATATATTATTATTATTTTTAACTAACAGACAATCTATATAATTTTTTAAAGGTATTGTTATACTAAATATAAACTTACATAAAAATTTCAGGACCATTTTATATATTTTTTAAGTCAACAGTTGCAGTTGTGACTGTAGATATCTTAAAATTTCCAAATGAAAGGTATATGTTGCATCCTTTAATTCTTTTTGAAGTCATGAAATAATGTCCTTCTTAATCAATCTATTTAATATATATTAATACACTGGGATTATATCTTTGATATATTACTCCTTAAAAATATATTCATACTTTATTATCTGTATGAATATTTTTATGTATGTGGGCTTGTCGATGTTTCCAAATATCTTTGTCAGTATGCCTGCCTGTGAGTTCAAAGGGAAATGGGAAAAAAAAAATCTAATTTTTGCTTATTATCTTAGGAAAGTTGAAAAAATGTGAACAAAAATAGGCACACATTATTTTAAATGTGTATGGACTTTGGTCAGAGAAGGCAATGGCACCCCACTCCAGTACTCTTGCCTGGAAAATCCCATGGATGGAGGAGCCTGGTAGGCTGCGGTCCATGGGGTCTCAAAGAGTTGGACATGACTGAGCGATTTCACTTTCACCTTGCATTTTTATGCACTGGAGAAGGAAATAGCAACCCACTCCAGTGTTCTTGCCTGCAGAATCCCAGGGACAAGGGAGCCCAGTGGGCTGCCATCTATGGGGTTGCACAGAGTCCGACTTAGCAACAGCAGCATGGACTTTGGTGATACGAATATTAGTTTTACACTTGAAAATTAATTTTTTATATGTTAACATTTATTCAAAATTTGTTGAGCACCATACTCTGGCAATTATTGTGCCAGAAACTTGGCCTCTCTCCATAAAGGAACAAAGCAAGATTCACGTTCCTGTAGAGATGGCATTCAACAATAATGTGTATTTCACTTTGATAAAAGGAAAATAGAGTAAAACAAAAGAAAGAAAAAAGTAAATGAAATAAACAAACCAAAAAAATTCAGAGAAGTTTAAGGAGAATTCAGAGAGGTCAGAGGGAGGTAAAGACTGCAACTTTAGAGTGATTAGAATAATTTTCATTAGAAAAGTTAAATATGAACAAATATAGGAGGGGATGAAGGAGTTAGCCACGGAATATCTAGAAGAAGTCATTCCTGGAATGGTTGATCACAGTGTTTCTGGCAGGTTCCAGAAATAACATGATGACACTAACATGGTAATATTTTATTATTCAGTTGCATTTGGCTGTACTGAGACATGGAGGAGTAGGTGAGAACTTGTGTAAAACTAAGGTTGTGGCTTTTCAAGTAAGTTCAATGCAGGGAGAGAAGAGCAAGGGAACACAAGGCAGTTATAATCATTGTCCATATAGTTTAGGCCACATAGAAAGAGGAAAACAAGGAAGTTAAAGTAATGAATGAAAGGAAAAGTCTCATAGGGTCAGTTAAGTTGGCGATCAAAGTGTAGTTGAATAAATCTTAAAGTCTGGGCACCACAGGAGGTGGTAACATTAAATATAGGAAGTGACATTAAGAACTGAATGCATGACACTGGAATAATGAAGTGCTGCAGTTATTAGTAATGCCAAGGTCTAGGACAATACCACCTAATAGAAATATGATGTGAGTCACAAATAAGACCCATGTGTGTTTATATATGTCTACATTTTTAGTAAAGGAAGAAGAAAGGCTAAATTATTTTATTCGTTGTTACTATTGTTTCTGACTTTTTTATTAACATTTTAATTGAATACAGATGAAATATTATCATTACAATATATTCTTAAAGTGATTAGAATGAAAAAGTAAAAAGTGACCTGTCATTCTAGGAGTTTTGGCAGTACTTGAAATAACAGGAGTAAAGAATATAAGATCTATCTATGATAAGAACTGACTCTTTTGAAAAGACCCTGATGCTGGGAAAGATTGAAGGCAAGAGGAGCAGGGAATGACAGAGGGTGATATGATTGGATGACATCACTGACTTGATGGACATGAGTTTGAATAAGCTCTGGGAGTTGGCGATAGACAAGGAAGCCTGACCTGGCATGCTGCAGTCCATGGGGTCACAAAGAGTTGGACACAAGTGAGTGACTAAACTGAAGATCTTTCCTGGTAAAAAGTTCAGGAAAGTCTTGGGGAATCATTTAGTTTGGAGAATGAAGGTGGAGAGAGTTGACTAGCTCCAACATCAACTCAGGTTCAATCCCTGGGTTGGAAATATCCCCTGGAGATGGGAATGGCAACCTACTCCAGTATTCTTACCTGGAAAACTCCATGGATGAGAGGAGGCTGGCAGGCCCCAATCCATGGTGTCACAAAGAATTAGACACAACTGAGCGACTAACACACAATTAATATGCAATACAATTTACCCATTTAATGTGTGCAGTTCAATAATTTTAATACACTCAGTGGTGCAACCATTGTTGTTGTTCAGTCACCCGGCCATGTCTGACTCTTTGTGACCCCATGGACTACAGCACTCTAGGCCTCTCTGTCTCTCACCATCTCCTGAAGTTTGCCCAAGTTCATGTCCATTGCATCAGTGAGGCCATCCAGCCATCTTATCCTCTGATGCCCTCTTCTCCTTCTGCCCTCAAACTTTCTCAGCATCAAGAACTTTTCTAGTGAGTCAGCTGTCTGCATCAGATGATCATAAATGGGAGTTTCAGCTTTAGCTTCAATCCTTCCACAAGTATTCAGAGTGGATTTCCCTTAAGATTGACTGGCTTGATCGCCTTTCTGTCCAAGGGACTCTCAGAAGTCATCTCTAGCAACACAGTTTGAAGGCTTCAATTCTTTGGTGCTCTGCCTTTTTTATGGTCCAGGTCTCACAACCATACGTGAGCACTGGGAAGATCATAGACTTGATTATTTGGCCTTTATTGGCAGAATAATGTTTCTGCTTTTCAAAACATTGTCTAAGATTGTCATAGCTGTCCTGCCATGAAGCAAATGTCTTCTGATTTCATGGCTGTAATCACCATCTATAGTGATTTTAGAGCCCAAGAAGAGGAATTTGTCACTACTTCCACATTTCCCCTTCTATTTGCCGTGAAGAAATGGGGCCAGGTGCTATTAACAATTATTTTAATAATTTTAAATTTTAATTTTAAAAAATATTTAGTTTTAAGCCAGCTCATTTGCTCTCTTTCTTCATCCTCATCAAGACTCTTTAGTTCCTCTTGCTTTCTGCCATTAGAGAATTATCATCCACATATCTGAGGTTGTTGATGCTTCTCCCACCTATCTTGATTTCAGCTTGTAACTCATCAAGCCCAGCATTTCTTATGATGTGTTCAGCACATAAATTAAACAAGCAGGGTGACAGCAGACAGCCCTGTCATACTCCTTTCACAATCTTGAACCAATCAGTTGTTCCATACAGCGTTCTAACTGTTTCTTCTGGATCCATGTACAGGGTTATTATGTTACTACAGTGTAATTTTAGAACATTCTCTTCAACCCAGAAACTCTGACCTCATTAGCATTCACTCTCAAATCTCCCTCCCACCTCTCCATTCCCAGCCATAGGCAAGCTTATCTTTCTTTCTGTGTCTATGCATTTGCATGGTCTGAACATTTCATATGAATGGGATCATAAAATACGTGGTATTTATGCTAGCTTCTTTCACTTAGTATAATGTTTTCAAGGTCCATCCACATTGTAGAATGTACCAGTGGTCCATTCCCTTTTATTGCTAGATTTTATTACACTTACAAATATAACACATTTTAATTGTCCACTCATTAGGTGATAGATTGAGGTTGTTTCCACTTTGGGGCTATTAAGAATCATTGTGCTATGGACATCTATACTCAAAATTTCTGTGTGTATATATTTCTGTTTGGGGATGCATATAACAGGGAGTGGAACCACTGAGCTGTATGGTAACTGTGAAACTTTTGTAAAACTGTGAAACTTTATTTCAATATGACTGCCCCATCTTACATTCTCACCAGTAACATTTGACTACCATTAGTGGAGCCTGGCATGCTACAGTCCAAGGGGTTGTGGAAGAGTCCATACAACTTTGCAACTAAATGAAAAATCAAAATGGAGGCAAAGTGAAGGCCAATCTTAACTCTAGAGTGTGGTTCTCCTAGTGACCCTTGAAGTTGGGGTTGAAAATCTAGATATGCCATTATCTTAGACCCAATGCCTGGGTTTACTTTGGATCCTAATGGGGAGGGAGAGGAGTTTATGATCAAGGGTCAGCAAACGTGAGACTCTGGGGCAGTTGAATGTTACACAGTGTGGGGGCCTCCCTCACTCTCAATGTGTTAATAGGGGCCAGGTCAGATTCATTATAAACAAACCCTTCCCTTTTTTAACCATTTGAAAAACTGAAAGCAAAGCAAAGTTTCTCAGCTGTGTCTGACTCTTTGCAACATCATGGACTGTAGCCTACCAGGTTCCTCCATCCATGGGATTCTTAAGGCAAGAATATTGGAGTGGGTTGCCATTCCCTTCTCCAGGGGATCATCTAGACCCAGGGATCAAACGTGGGTTTCTCACATTGCAGGCGGACTCTTTACCCTTTGCCATCAGGGAAAAATTGAACTGTAGTTAATT
This sequence comes from Madoqua kirkii, assembly GCA_006408675.1. Taxonomy (NCBI): domain Eukaryota; kingdom Metazoa; phylum Chordata; class Mammalia; order Artiodactyla; family Bovidae; genus Madoqua; species Madoqua kirkii. The sequence goes on along the minus strand of SJYC01137954.1, from coordinate 601 downwards.
TATTGTTAACACAGTTAGTTATCTGTTTTTGTTTTAGTACAGCAAAATGATTCAGTTTTAATAAACAAACATTTCTAGCACTCACTGTGACTTTGCAAAGAGAGCTCTGGCCAATCCTTTAGCCAGAGCTTTACAGAAGAAGCTTTACAGCCCTTACCACTGGCTTTATAGAAGAAAAGACTGGGGTGTAAAAATGTTTTGAAAAACTTGCTCAAGATCACACTGACTGTCATCACTGATTGTATGGAATTTCATAACTATTTGTAGAACTCATATCAGCACAAACACCTTGAAAGTTCAGTTGTAAATGTCAAAAAGCAGAGTATCCCTCAATAATTTCACTTTTTTGAGTTCGAGTTATTCTAACACTGATTTCTAGAGTTTTCATTGGCACTGATCTGTACAGTCATCAACACAGAAACATCCCCTGAAATGTGGGAAAACATTCCATTAAGGTGTTGTTAAGTGGCATCAAATAAAAATGACTTAAATAATGGGAACTGGGTAAATTCATCATGTTCTTAGTCACAGCGAGGAACCACATTTCAAATGACTTCTTTTGGCAAGTGGTTATTAAATGTGATTTAATGGAATCTGAATG
>SJYC01137953.1:0-11105 GCA_006408675.1 Madoqua kirkii | reverse complement strand
TGTACAGGGTTATTATGTTACTACAGTGTAATTTTAGAACATTCTCTTCAACCCAGAAACTCTGACCTCATTAGCATTCACTCTCAAATCTCCCTCCCACCTCTCCATTCCCAGCCATAGGCAAGCTTATCTTTCTTTCTGTGTCTATGCATTTGCATGGTCTGAACATTTCATATGAATGGGATCATAAAATACGTGGTATTTATGCTAGCTTCTTTCACTTAGTATAATGTTTTCAAGGTCCATCCACATTGTAGAATGTACCAGTGGTCCATTCCCTTTTATTGCTAGATTTTATTACACTTACAAATATAACACATTTTAATTGTCCACTCATTAGGTGATAGATTGAGGTTGTTTCCACTTTGGGGCTATTAAGAATCATTGTGCTATGGACATCTATACTCAAAATTTCTGTGTGTATATATTTCTGTTTGGGGATGCATATAACAGGGAGTGGAACCACTGAGCTGTATGGTAACTGTGAAACTTTTGTAAAACTGTGAAACTTTATTTCAATATGACTGCCCCATCTTACATTCTCACCAGTAACATTTGACTACCATTAGTGGAGCCTGGCATGCTACAGTCCAAGGGGTTGTGGAAGAGTCCATACAACTTTGCAACTAAATGAAAAATCAAAATGGAGGCAAAGTGAAGGCCAATCTTAACTCTAGAGTGTGGTTCTCCTAGTGACCCTTGAAGTTGGGGTTGAAAATCTAGATATGCCATTATCTTAGACCCAATGCCTGGGTTTACTTTGGATCCTAATGGGGAGGGAGAGGAGTTTATGATCAAGGGTCAGCAAACGTGAGACTCTGGGGCAGTTGAATGTTACACAGTGTGGGGGCCTCCCTCACTCTCAATGTGTTAATAGGGGCCAGGTCAGATTCATTATAAACAAACCCTTCCCTTTTTTAACCATTTGAAAAACTGAAAGCAAAGCAAAGTTTCTCAGCTGTGTCTGACTTTTGCAACATCATGGACTGTAGCCTACCAGGTTCCTCCATCCATGGGATTCTTAAGGCAAGAATATTGGAGTGGGTTGCCATTCCCTTCTCCAGGGGATCATCTAGACCCAGGGATCAAACGTGGGTTTCTCACATTGCAGGCGGACTCTTTACCCTTTGCCATCAGGGAAAAATTGAACTGTAGTTAATTTATTGTTAACACAGTTAGTTATCTGTTTTTGTTTTAGTACAGCAAAATGATTCAGTTTTAATAAACAAACATTTCTAGCACTCACTGTGACTTTGCAAAGAGAGCTCTGGCCAATCCTTTAGCCAGAGCTTTACAGAAGAAGCTTTACAGCCCTTACCACTGGCTTTATAGAAGAAAAGACTGGGGTGTAAAAATGTTTTGAAAAACTTGCTCAAGATCACACTGACTGTCATCACTGATTGTATGGAATTTCATAACTATTTGTAGAACTCATATCAGCACAAACACCTTGAAAGTTCAGTTGTAAATGTCAAAAAGCAGAGTATCCCTCAATAATTTCACTTTTTTGAGTTCGAGTTATTCTAACACTGATTTCTAGAGTTTTCATTGGCACTGATCTGTACAGTCATCAACACAGAAACATCCCCTGAAATGTGGGAAAACATTCCATTAAGGTGTTGTTAAGTGGCATCAAATAAAAATGACTTAAATAATGGGAACTGGGTAAATTCATCATGTTCTTAGTCACAGCGAGGAACCACATTTCAAATGACTTCTTTTGGCAAGTGGTTATTAAATGTGATTTAATGGAATCTGAATGCTCTCAGGAAGAGAATTAGATGATTAATACCTAAAATGAGTGTGAAAACTAGCCTTTAAATTGTGATTCACCTTTCCACAAAATGCTGTAATTAGTGTACTATCCATATCTGAAATTAATCTTTAGGCAAGTTCTTCTTTGTTAAAGGTAAACTATATTGTTGTTCTCAATTAACAAAAATGTTCTGAATATAAAAATGTTACATGTATTATGGTCCATTTATTTGATAAACCAAAGAATATGTTTTTTATTTAAAAGGGATTTGTCAAAAGTTGTAAATAATCTAACTTAAAAGCATATAAATATGTACTTTGATATGTCCCTGGTGGCTCAGAGGGTAAGGAGTCTGCCTGCAATGCAGGAGACCAGGGTTCAGTCCCTGGGTTGGGAAGATCCCCTGGAGAAGGAAATGGCAACCCCCTCCAGTATTCTTGCCTGGAAAATTCCATGAATGGAGGAGCCTGGCAGGCTACAGCCCATGGGGTCGCAAAGACCGGGATACGAGTGATTGATTTCACTTCACTTCACTTTATAGTAGAAAACTATAAAGTTGTCACACAACAAATATGAAAGTATATTCAATGACATGAAAATTGTCAACAGCAGGTTATTAAGGAAAAGATAGAAGCAGATCACACAATACATTGATCTCATGTTTGGGGAAGTTAGATTAAGATATATAGAGGCATCTTGATGATAACAGCCATCTTAAAAGAAGTACACATTTGTTTTCTTTGAATACTGGAAATGAAGACTTCTTATTATTTTCTCCTTTTTTGCACATTAGTAATGTCTACGTTTTCCATGATAAAATGGATAAAGAACAAATGAAATATTTTTAAAATGATTTCACTTCACTTCACTTTATAGTAGAAAACTATAAAGTTGTCACACAACAAATATGAAAGTATATTCAATGACATGAAAATTGTCAACAGCAGGTTATTAAGGAAAAGATAGAAGCAGATCACACAATACATTGATCTCATGTTTGGGGAAGTTAGATTAAGATATATAGAGGCATCTTGATGATAACAGCCATCTTAAAAGAAGTACACATTTGTTTTCTTTGAATACTGGAAATGAAGACTTCTTATTATTTTCTCCTTTTTTGCACATTAGTAATGTCTACGTTTTCCATGATAAAATGGATAAAGAACAAATGAAATATTTTTAAAAGTTTTATGATTTCAATTATTTGTTTATATCTTATTATTTTCTATTTATTTGCTATTTTTTAAATGTCACATAGAGTTAATATTTAGAAGGCAGCTAACCATCTTTTAATAGCATCTTAATCTATACCACTATATTACAAGTAAAATTAAATACATAGAATTTTGGAACACTGAAATTGACAAGATTATTTTTTTAATTTTACAAAAATATAGAAGGTAAAATTTTATATAAGTACCTATTGAAAATTTTAAATTGATACCACAAAATGGCTTATTTTTATTGAAGATGCAATCTGTTAAATACATTGATTGTATCACTCATATACTTATTCTTCACTCATATATTTATCCTCGCTCACGACAATGAGCGAGCTCTGACAAACATTTATGATCCAAGCCTGCCCCCTGGTGTTTGATTAGTACCTGCTGCTGATAAAAACAAATGGGACTCAGGCAGTCCTCCTCAAAAACTGCTCAGAAGTAACCTGTACATGAAAATATGAAAATACTGGAAGTCGATTTAACTTCAGTGCTTCAAGCTTTACCACTAGTGACTCAAAACCACTGTGTGTGCTTAAAGGTAAAATGAAAAGTATCCTGATATATGATGAGAGAAAAGAGAAACTGAAATTGAGTAAGTTCTCAACATATTCTTAATTTTAAAATAAATAGATAAGAATTATAGATGACAAATTTGAAGAAGAATCTTTGATAAGAAGAAATATGATCAATTTTATTTACCAAGCTTCAAGAAAATTGTGTTCAAGCATCCATTTTAAAGGCTATTGGATCTTCCATGTCAAGTAAGCAAGTAAGTATTTGAAAAAACATTTATCAAAGTAATTTTCATTTAATTTTGAAAAAAAAAAAACAATAATTAGGAGAATCCAAAGAGAAGATGTGAGATGGAGCTGTAGACGGTGAGAGTTGCTTTGTCAGAAAAGGCTGAGTCACAAACCCCTTGCTAAAGGGGAAAGTCTTGTCATCTTTGCTGCCTAGTATTTTTATCATTTGGGGCTTCCCTGGTGGCTCAGAGGGTAAAGCGCCTGCCTGCAATGCGGGAAGGCTTCCCAGGTGGCACTAGTGGTAAACAACCAGCCTACAATGCAGAAGTTCCAGGAGCCACGGGTTCCATCCCTGGGTCAGGAATATCTCCTGAAAGCGGAAATGGCAAGCCACTCCAGCATTCTTGCTTGGAGAATTCCATGGACAGAGGAGCCTGGCAAGTTATGGTCCATAGGGCCACAAACAGTTGGACACAACTGAGCACACATTTATTATTTTTAAGACAGGAAGGCATGTTTATTCTTCTATAAGTAGCAGTACTGATACAACAGGAAAACTTGTGGTAAAGAGTGTGTTTATAAGGACTTTTTTGGGTGGCTCAAAAATGAACTCAACAATAACAATACTCTAGGGCAAAAGTAAGAGTAGTTAGCCTTCACTGACAACACTGTATGTCTTTTGTGTTGGCTTTGGATGTTTTTATGCTGCTCAACACGACTCATATAATTTCATCCATTTCTGAAATACTGAAGCCAAAGTCTGAAATTTTATATTTGTGTTCCTTCCAAAGTGGTTTAATGATTATTATTATTTATTGTTGTTTAGTTGCTAAGTCATATTTGACTCTTTGCAACCCCATGGGTGACAGCCCACCGGGCTTCTCTGTCCATGGTATTTCCCAGGCAAGAACACCGGAGTAGGTTGCCATTTCCTTCTCCAGGGGATCTTCCTGACCCAGGAATTGAACTCGTGTTTCTTCCTTGGCAGGTGGATTCTTTACCACTGGCCACAATGAAGCTCTTATTATTATTATAATTTTTAAAATACCATTAAAACCTTGAAATCATTTAAGAACATGTAATTTAAGCAATCATTTATTAGCTTTGGCCACGTAAACATCTACAATGAAAGACCGATGTGTTAATAATATGTCAAGACCTTGGTTACTGTGAACAGCTCTGCAATGAAGATGATAGTACAGATATATATTAGAAATACTGATTTCAGTTCCCTAGTATGTGTACCTAGAACTGGAATTGTTGGATCACATGGTATTTCTATTTTTAGTTTTTTTGAGTTCTTTCCATACTGTTTTCTATAGTGGTTCCATCAATTTACATTCCCACTGATAATATGCAAGTGGTCCATTTTCCTCATATCATTGCCAATACTTGTCTTTTGTCTTTGGTTGTTTTCATAATAGTTATCCTAATAGCATTACAGATGCATACATATGTCTAAACTCACCTAACTATATACATTAAAAATCTGCAGTGCTTGTATATAATTTGTATATCAGTTCAATAAAACTTTTTTTAATATTTATAAAAATAAGGTTGGAAGTTCCTACCTCAGGGAATCAGAATAAATCCAGTGGAAGGTTTTAGTTTTCACCTCATTTGACATCCCAGTCACAGGCAGCATTGTGAGACCATTAACTGTGCTCTTCAAAAACACTCCATTGTTTTAAATTTGAATTTTCACCTTTTAGTTAATAGCGTCTCTGACTCAATGGACCTGAATTTGAACAAACTATGAGAGATTGTGGAGAACAGAGGAGGTTGGTGTGCTGGGGTCACAAAGAGTCGGACATGACTTAGTGCCTAAATAACAACCATATTTTGCTGAATTTGTATTTGCTTCCATTTTATGTATTTGTATGTCACATTTTGTCCTACTGGTTGCTCATTTTATATCTCATTCTCCTCCTAATCTGGACCATCAGTGATCAGAATTTTGTGAGGTTTGACCTCTGGTTCTATCTCCTTCAGATTCTAAATCTTGTTCCTGGAAATCCCACTTATACATATGACTTTAATCACAAATTAAATGCTAATATTCTTAAGTTCATTTCTACCTCTCAGATCTCTCTTCTGTATACCTGACATGTTACTCCAACTGCCTGACTTCTTCACACTGACAATTAAAACACATCTTTGACCTAAAACTCTTTCATAGATTCTCATAAGTTTATCACAAAATGATAGAATCTTTTCACGTGGACTGTGAGGCTTTGTATAACTCGTTTCTTACTGATCTCAGAAGACTTACTTTGCGCCAAATACCCATTCTCTCTCCTTGGGCTTCGCTAGGGCCTCAGGGATATATACAACCTGCCTGCCAATGCAGGAGACATGGGTTTGATCCCTGGGTTGGAAAGATCCCCTGGAGAATGAAATGGCAACCCACTAAAGCATTCTTGCTTGGGAAATCCCCTGGACAGAGGAGCCTGATGGGCTACAGTCCATGTGACTGCAAAAGAGTCAGACATGCTTTAGCGACTAAACAGTAACAACCCACTCACTCTTCATCCAACTCAAATGAGCTTCCTTTCATCATGTTCCCTCCATTCAGAAGGACTCTGTTGCCTTTTCTTCGAAAACTCTTTTCTTTATCTCCCATTTGCCCTCTCCAAGATAAATTTTTACTTGTCATATAGATCTCAGCTTTATGTGACTGTTTTAGGAAAGCTTTATTTGGTCTGTGCTGGCAATGGAAGGAAAAACATTTTACTGGTGAATTTCCCTACTAATTATTTTTAAGGCATTATTATCTGAACACAAAACAACCTTTTGCTTTCTGCTCAGTATAAAAACATTGATTACCCTGTGTATGTATACATAGTCACTAAATTGTGACCAATGCTTTGTGACCCCATTGACTTCGCCCACCAGGTTCCTCTGTCCATGGGATTCTACTGGAGTGGGTTGCCATTTCCTTCTCCAGAGGATCTTCCAATCCAGGGACTGAACCCTGGTCTCCTGCATTCCAGGTGGATTCTTTACCAGCTGAGCCACCAGGGAAGCCCTATACTATGTATGTGTGTTAGTCACTCAGTCAGCGTCTGATTCTTTGTGATCTCATGTACTGTAGCCACCCAGGCTTCTTTGTCCATGGAATTCTCCAGGCAGGAATACTGGAGTGGGTCATCTTTCCCTTCTCCAGGGGATCTTCCCAACCCGGCGATCAAATATGGGTCTCCCAAACTGCAGGCAGATTATTTACCATCTGTTCCACCAGGGGCTCATTCCTCCTTGCTGGGCTTCCCTGGTGGCTCATAAGGTAAAGAATCCTATGTATACTGATTAATAGACAGATTTTTTTTTTAATTTCTACTTGAAGTGTTGCATCTCATATAAAGTTTACAAATAATGGCTTCTATTTTCATTTTTTTTTCAGTATAAAATGTTTACCTTGAAGTAATGCTGACTGCTAATTGCTTGTAGCTTAGTTGGATGCCAGTGCTAAAACCTTATCTTAAACTGCAAAAAAAAATAATAATCTTAAGCTGCTGTCTTACAGATATGAACGAAAGGTCACCAAGCATGCATTTTATTTTCATTTTATGCATGTTAATGAAACATGCATAGTGTGCAACATTTAGAAATAGACATATATTAGACGGGTGCACTGTTTCTTTTTTTTTTTTTATCTAAGAGTTTTATAGTTTCTGGTGTTACATTTAGGTCTCTAATCCATTTTATCTTTGTGTATGGTGTTAGGAAGTGTTATAAATTCATTGTTTACATGTAGCTCTCTAGTTTTCCCAGAACCATTTATTGAAGAAGCTGTCTTTGCCCCATTGTATAGTCTTGCCCCCTTTGTCAAAAACAAGGTACCCATGTGGTGCATGGATTTATTTCTGGGCTTTCTACCTTGTTCCATTGGTCTATATTTCTGTTTTTGTGCCAGTACCATACTGTCTTCTTTTTTTTTTTTTAATACTTTATTCTATTTTACAATACTGTATTGGTTTTGCCATACATTGACATGAATCAGCCACAGGTGTACACGATCTCCCAATGCCAAAGCCCCCTCCCACCTCCCACTCCACACCATCTCCCGGGAACAATCAGGTATTCTTCAGATTCAAATAGTGACTAAATCAGATTTTAGTCACTATTTGAATCTGAAGAGTACCTGATTGTCTTTCTCTCACTTCTTTTCACTCCAATTAGGCTCACATGTTGCTTTATTGGAGAGGTTTTCCCAAATCATAACTGAAAATGGAACAAACATAGACATTCCCTTGATCTCCTGTTAATATTCACTCTAGAATATCATTATTTGTCAAAATATGTATTTCACTTATTTATTAGTTTGCTGGATGTTTCTTTCCATTATGATGTAAGCTACTATTCATCTTTGGCTCCCCTGGTGATTCAGAAGTAAAGCATCCACCTGCATTGTAGATGGGAGTTTGATCCCTGGGTCTGGTATATCCCCTGGAGAAGGAAATGGCAACCCACTTCAGTATCTCATGGACAGAGGAGTCTGATGGGCTACAGTCCATGGGGTCCCAAAAGAGTCAGACACAACATAGTAACTAAACACACACACTGTTCATCTTGCTATAGCACAACACCTAGAACAGTAAAAAGAAACAAATATATTTATAGTGAACGATTCCATCACTGACTAGAGGCTTAAACCAAGATGATATATGTGTGTATAATTATATTATAATTAATAATACATAAAATAATTTCATTTTCTATAATTTTTGCCAGAGTAAAATCAACTGGGCTATACTTAATAAAAATTTTTTAAATACATTATTTAATAGCATTGTATAAATTTATTTCCTCACATTTGTTATTTTTAAGTTGCATAGTTTTATTTAAATGAAAAAGACTATAAACATCTATAAATCTGTAAGACTTAGGTAATACATAAGGTGATTTTCTATTTGGATAGGTCTCACTAGCATAAATATTAGTTTCTAACTACAAAACACTAAAATATATACTAAATACACTAGATTTTCAGTTTTGATCACATTTTCTCCAGAGAAGTGTCAGTTCTTTGAGTCTGAACAAATGTGTATACAGAATGGAATTTTCTCAAATATTTGTGTCAATTATATAATGAATCCCCTTTGGGGAGCAAAAACTGAATGTGCCATTTACTTGTCAGATTACACAGTGAAAGTGAAAGTGAAAATGTTAGTCACTGAGTCCTGTCTGGACTCTTTGTGACCCCTCAGAGTGTAGCCTGCCAGGTTCCTCTGTCTATGGAATTCTCCAGGCAAGAAAGTTGGAGAGGATTGCCATTCCCTTCTCCAGGGGATCTTCCCAACCAATGAATCACCCAGGTCTCCTGCATTGCCGGCAGATTCTTAACTATCTGAGCCACTAGGGAAGACCATATAGAGCGTAGTATAGGTATAAACATATATGTACATAGTTGTGTCATTTATAACTTTGTATACACACGTGTGATTGCAAATATATATTGTGTCTCAAGATAAAAAATGAGTAACATAAATCCATCATGTTAATTATAGAAATCTTAATTATAGTCCATAATATGTATCTAAGGGGGCTGATGCTGTGTTTCATCCAATGTGCTTACCCAACAAACATTTATTGAACTTGAGGATATGGAATTAGCAATACAAAATTGTAAACACAATTACAAAATCCAAGTCCAAATAGTACTCTGCTTTTATTATCTTGCAGTAAATTTGTATACCTATATTATGCTAAGCTAAGTCACTTTAGTTGTGTCCGACTCTGTGCGACCCCATAGACGGCAGCCCTCCAGGCTCCTCCGTCCCTGGGATTCTCCAGGCAAGAACACTGGAGTGCGTTGCCATTTCCTTCTCCAATGCATGAACATGAAAGTTAAAAGTGAAAGTGAAGCTCTCAGTCGTGTCTGACTCTTTGCGACCCCATGGACTGCAGCCTACCAGGCTCCTCCATCCATGAGATTTTCCAGGCAAGAGTGCTGGAGTGGGGTGCCATTGCCTTCTCCACTATATTGTGCTACATACTTTCATATACATTAATTGTTGCAATTTAATTCCACAATAATCGTTGGATACAGGGAATATTTTTACTGCTTACCCAAATGACAATATTAAAACCTGAGAGGAAAAGTAACTTTCTCAATGGAAAGAGAGAGGATCAGACAGAAAAATGAGATTAATAAGAAGCCCATAAAAGCATAGGAAGAACACAGATGGGGAAGAAGGATCAGAAAGAATAAAGATGATAATGCTAGTAAAGCAAAGTGACACTGGCTTCAAGGAGACACATCTAATGTCCTTTAATATTGTTCCTTCTCCCCTTCCATAAGCACAATCACAGTGTTTCTATGTATGTTTTCTTGGCTAGACTGAAATGAATGTCTCCTAATAGGGTAGCATAAAGTTGGATAAGACTAAAGTGACTTAGCAATACAAATTTTGCTGTAGCTTTAGTTTAGGTCAATCACCCAATGAAGACTCACTCAGAAACTATAGTCACCAGCTAACTGCTGTTCTGTCACTGGTTTTGAGCATAGTAGTTACTATAGGGGGCTCCTAAGTGGCTCAGCAATAAAGAATTCACATGCCAATGTGCAGGGCTGGAAAGATCTCTGAAGCAGAAATGGTTCAGTTCAGTCACTCAGTCGTGTCTGACTCTTTACAAACCTATTCTTCCCTGTCCATTACCAACTCCCGGAGCTTACTCAAACTCATATCCATTGAATTGGTGGTGCCATCCAACTGTCTTATCTTCCATTGTCCTCTTCTTCTCTCACCCTCAGTATCTTTCCCAGCAACAGGGTCTTTTCAAATGAGTCAGTTCTTCACATCAGGTGACCAAAGTATTCGAGTTTCAGCTTCAGCATTATTCCTTCCAATGAATATTCAGGACTAATTCCTTTTATGATGGACTGGTTGAATCTCTTTGCAGTCCAAGGGACTCTCAAGAATCATCTCCAACTCCATAGTTCGAAAGCATCCATTCTCCAGCATTCAGTTTTCTTTATAGTAAAACTCTCACATACATACATGACTACTGGACAAATCATAACTTTGACTAGATGGAGTTTTGTTGGCAAAGTAATGTCTCTGCTTTTTAATATGCTGTCTAGGATGGGTCATAACTTTTCATCCAAGGAGCAAGTGCTTTTTAATTTCATGGCTGCAGTCACTATCTGTAGTGATTTTTGGAGCTCAATAAAATAAAGTCTGTCACTGTTTCCATTATTTCCCCATCTATTTGCCATGAAGTGATGGGACCGGATGCCAAGATCTTAGTTTTCTGAATGTTAAGTTTTAAGCCAACTTTTTCACTCTCCTCTTTCATTTTCATCAAGAGTCTCTTTAGTTCTTCTTGGCATTCTGCCATAAGTGTGGTGTCATCTACATATCTGAGGTTATTAATATT
>SJYC01137950.1:0-34508 GCA_006408675.1 Madoqua kirkii | reverse complement strand
TTGATATTATATATTTTCCCTAAAGGAAAATTATGAAAACCTCATTTTTTCTGATATTAAAAACTACTTAATAAAGACTCATTTTCATTAATGTGAGAGGAAGAAAAGTTCAGACCAGGTTATGAATTATCAGAAACTCTTCTTAGCTATTATTATTGCTGCAATTTTATATTTGTTTATGTCATTGTCAGATTGGTGTCTCTATTAATTGGTAAATACCATGATGGGTAAAGCTATTTTCTTTTCACCTACCAAACTGCCCTAGCACCAAAGTAGTTAACACTTAAGAGATATTTATTGAGTGAAATATAGTACAATTCAGTTTTGTTCATCAGAAGTGGATTTTGGTATACATATAGTCAACAACCTTGACACTGATACTCAAGTCCTGTTAAAAGAGTCATTAATGAGAATTCAGATTCTCATGAGCTTCAGGCCAATGGACTATTCATACCTCTCATAACTGACAGAATTGCTTGGTTCATAGGATAAGTTCTATAAGTTGCTAATGATTAACAAAAGAAGATAGTGATCACAGAGGACATGGACTATTAAACATCTTATTCTATAGAAATGTTTCTGCTTTAGAGAATTCAGTAGGTTAAATAAGTAATACTTAAGAGATATTTATTGAGTGAAATATAGTACAATTCAGTTTTGTTCATCAGAAGTGGATTTTGGTATACATATAGTCAACAACCTTGACACTGATACTCAAGTCCTGTTAAAAGAGTCATTAATGAGAATTCAGATTCTCATGAGCTTCAGGCCAATGGACTATTCATACCTCTCATAACTGACAGAATTGCTTGGTTCATAGGATAAGTTCTATAAGTTGCTAATGATTAACAAAAGAAGATAGTGATCACAGAGGACATGGACTATTAAACATCTTATTCTATAGAAATGTTTCTGCTTTAGAGAATTCAGTAGGTTAAATAAGTAAGTATGGCTGTCTCAGGGCTTCCCAGGTGGTGCTAGTGGTAAAGAACTCACCTGCCAATGCAGGAGACACAAGAGACGTGGCTTTGATCCCTGGGTGGAGAAGATCCCCTGGAGGAGGGCATGGCAACCCACTCCAGTATCCTTGCCTGGAGAATCCCATATACAGAGGCATCTGGAAGGCTGCAGTCCATTGGGTGGCAAAGAGTTGGACACGAATGAAGCAACTCAGCATGCACACACACACACGGCTACCTCAAGAACAAAAGGGAAAAGCAGCTGCTGGTGAAGAGGTCGAGAAATTGGAATGCTGTGCATTTCTGTTGATGGCATAAAATGGTGCAGTCACTGTGGAAAGCAGTATGCTGGAACCTCAATAAATTAAATATAAAACTGCCATATGATCCAGCAATTCCACTTCTTGATAAATGCCCAAAAGAATTAAAAGCAGGGACTAAAACAGTTGTTTTTCCACCAGTGTTCCCAAGCAGCACTATTCACAACAGCCAAAAGAGTAATAACCTGAATGTGCATTGACAAATGAATAAATAAGTGAAATGCAATATATACATACAGAGTAATATTATTTAGCCTGAAAATGACATATCTTATCACATAGGAGATGAACCTTTAAGACATTATGAACCTTGAAGACATTATGCTAAGCAAACTAAGCTGTGATTATTGCTAAATGGTATCACCCTAATTCATTCCTTCAATGCATATAAATGATCATCCAACTATTGTAACCTTCTCTCATTGAATGTATCCATTTATTTATCACATTGTGCACTTGTAGATTTATGTCTAACTCAACAGAATTCATAATAAGATACCATGAATTTTCCCAGATTTTGCCATAAAAACTGGGTTCTGTGTCTTTTTGACATATTCCCACATTCATTGAGTGCTTTATTATTTTCATATCAAACAAGATGCTCCTTCTTGAATTTTTTCTGCCCTAATCTCAGGACCAATATATTGTTTGTTTGTTTGTTTGTTTCAAGAAGCTCTGGTTGCTTTCAGTGAGGATTAGTATATATTAGAAAGCAAGATCATGGGTCTAGGTTTATTTGCTGCAACTGGAATATATAGGAGAAGACTTTTATGTTCCCTTGGATTGCAATCCTAAAGGAAATCAACCCTGAATATTCATTGGAAGGACTGATCCTGAAGCTGAAACCAATACTCTGGCTACTTGATGTGAAGAGCCAACTCATTGGTAAAGCCCCTGATGCTGGGAAAGGTTGAAGGCACAAGGAGAAGGTGGCAGATGATGAGATCTTTAGATGGCATCACTGACTCAATGGACATGAATTTGAGCAAGCTCTGGAAGATGGTAAAGGACAGGGAAACCTGGTATGCTGCAGTCCATGGGGTTGCAAAGAGTCAGACATGGCTTAGTGATTTAATAGCAACAACAACTTGAGCATTACTGCTTCAGGCCATCATAGTGAGCAGAGCTAGAAAAATCTATACACACACACATACACACACTTTTATATCTCTATTTCTGTGTCTGTCTTAGTTTTTATTTCTATTGAAAACTGTGAATGCATGACAATGTTTCCAATTAGCCTCCGGCACAGTGCTCCCCCTTTCTTAAGGGATACTTGACCTTACTTTTTCAATTTTTTTTTCAAAGTTTGCTCTAGGCTTTGTACCCATTCTAAGCAGTTAAAAAGTAAAAGACTATTTGAAAACACTTAAAGGTTTTAATGAAGGTATCATTTCAGCCCACATTTCTTGATGCACATGACTGCAGTAATTGCAAGGGAGAATGGGAAATGTAGTCTAGGTACATTTCCTTCGGTTGTGAGAAACCTAACTCCTATTCTCTTCAGCGTACCTATTGCTCAGTCTTCCTGTGTGTAACTGAGGTCTTGACCCTCCTGGACTCTTTTCACTCACTTTTAGGTTCTCCTGTCAATCCAGGTTCTCAACTTGGAGTACCTGACAAGTTTTTTGGCTCAGTTATTCAGAAAGGAAGAAATAAAAGAAGGAATGAGAGAGGAATCAAGGGAGAACTAGAGAGGGGTAAAGAAGGAGTAAAAGGAAGTAGGAGAGAAGAAACAAAGGACTTTACTAAGATTGTAGAATGATGTAGTAGAGTTTGAATCCAGGCACGTCTGACTCCAAAAGCCAGGCTCATTCTTCTACCTAGTGACATACCCTTATGCAGGATCTGAGTGTTGTGGGGTGGGTGGTGGGGGGGGAGCAGTTAACCTACCAATAAAATAAGCTATTCAATATAAGACAATATTCCTTTCAATATAAGACAATATTGTAATGTAAATAATTCTAAAGATGCATATTGACTAATGTAATATCTTCTAATTAAGATATTTTCTCAAAGGACTGAATTTGAAAACTGACGATGATGATATAGTAAAAAAAAAAAAAAGTCACTAATAGCTATTGAATCTGGTTCCTACCCTTGATTCTATCACTTGTATACCAGCTGTATGACTTTTAGCATGCCAACAAAACTTTGTGGCTGCGAGGTTTTGTTCACTCTTTAAAAGAAACCTAGAGATGACCGCTTGTGTCTCATGCACTTGAAAATATTACACAATCTCTTGTCTATGTTTCACAGCATTTAAGAGGGGCTATTTCCATGGATGTCACTCAGTATTTGGCACCTCTGATCTGAAATGTAGCAACAAATATATGTAGACTTGTGCAACAAAAGTAAAGAAATGACAGGAAAAATGTGTAGATTAAATTGAGAACATTGAAAATGAGTAGAGTTACCACATATAAAATCTTAATACATTTCAATAGCATTCCTACACTTAAAATTAAAAATTAGAAAATAACACTAAAGCAATGGACTGAGCTTTCTGAATTACCAGAGGAATTTTATATCTCCTCTACATGATATATTTGTCTTAATTTAGATTCTTCACAAGAGACAGCACAATAGGCAAGAATTTCTTTTAAAATAATTAAAAGTATGTTTCTACAAAATTGGCAAAAACAAAGGTAATAAAAATTTTTAGAAATCTACTGCAAAACCTTATAAATGCTCTAATTGCTAAAATTACTTTAAAAACTAGACTAAAAATAACATTTTATGTAAAATTTAAAAAGCCTAATTAATGAAATGTTTAAATTATGCTTTTCTGAAAGTAGAAACTCAACAAACCCTGGTCTTATAGATATGTCAAAGAGCTTTATGGACAAATACAAGTCAATCATCACTTGTTTCTCCCTCCACTTTTTCTGTTTCCTCTTGTAAATAAATGCTTTTTTTTGCAAAATTTTATAAAATAAGAAACTTTAATCTTTGATGATTTTTCTCTTTGAGAGATTCATTCTGATAGATGATACCAAAGGGAATTTTTAGTATTCATAGACATTACAAATGTGTAATTACTATATTTTACTCTCTACTAATAATAAGCAGATCATAATGGTACACACATCCCAGGCTGCTTTCAATTCTTTTCATCCCAAGCTTCCCTTTAGACTGGGAATGCAGCTCATTCAAGTGACCTGGACCACTGATGGATAGCCACACTATTTCTTCAGCATCCATGCCAATTCCTATATCTGGCCACCTTGAGCAGTTGAACAACTTCACAGCTTTGTATCTTAAAATTTATTTTTACTTGCATTATATATATTTCCATAAACTTCCATACTATTTTTGGTACTTGACCAGTGAATATCTTTTTAGGTAACCATTGTCAAACAAATAGTTTATAGTATTTGTTACTATACCATTGTACCCTATTTAGAGTATATTTCATCATTCAGTGTCTGATATCCTGAATGACAGCACTTGATTTCTGGGTTTGTAACAGGTGATAGAATTATTTTTCCCCTTATTGAACTGAAAAAGTTATTAATGAATCTACAACTAGCTGTATCTTCTGCTTTCTGCGGAGTTATGTGACACAAATAGTCATTTACTAGCTTCATGAACGGCTTCGCCAGCAGTGCCAATGCTAAAGAATCTGTCTGCCAATGCAGGAGACGCAGGTTGGATCCCTGGGCCAGGAAGATCCCCTGGAGGGGAAAATGGCAATCCACTCTAGCATTCTTGCCTGGGAAATAGCATCTGACATGATTTTGCATGCAAGCACACACACAGTTCATGGAAAGCTTATATAAGCGCCATCCAAAAGACATCCTCACTAGTCAAGTATACTAGAACACACACAGGTGGCCCTAGTGGTAAAGAACTCACCTACCAATACAGGAGACAGATTAGTGGGCTCCATCCCTGGGTCAGGAAGATCCCTGGAGAAGGGCATGGCAACCCATTCCAGTATTCTTGCCTGGAGAATCCCATGGACAGAGGAATCTGGCAGGCTACAGTCCAAAGGGTCACAAAGAGTCGGACACCACTGAAGCGACTTAGTACACACAGTGGCGCTAATGGTAAAGAAACAGCCTGCCAATGCAGGAAAGTAAGAAACGTGAGTTAAAACCCTGGGTCAGGAAGCCCTGGAGGAGAGCACGGCAATACACTCCGATATTCTTGCTCAGAGAATCCCTTGGACAGAGGCTCCTCGTGAGCTACAGTCCAGAGGTTTGTAAAGAGTTGGACACAACTGCAGTGACTTAGCATGCATGCACACACACTACTGTGAACTTACATAAGCTAGCTCACTAGACAAAATTTGCTCCAAGGTGACAAAAGACATTCTTCCCTTCTGTTGTTAAAATGTCTTTATAGATTTCTTAGGAGAAAATCAGTGATTTAACCAGTGGTCCTCAACTTTTTGGCATCAAGGGCTGGTTTAATGGAAGACCATTTTTCCATGGATAGGGAGTGGAAGGTGGTCTTGGGATGACTCAAGTTCATTACATTTACTATGCACTTTATTTCTATTATTATTCTATTGTGATATCTATTGAAATAATTATACAGCTCACCATTATGCAGAATCAGTAGAAGCTCTGAGCTTGTTTTCCTGAGCTCAGGCAGCAATGAGAGTGATGGGGAATGGCTATAAATACAGATGAAACTTCGTTGGCTTACCTGCCACTCATTTCCTGTTGTGTGGCCCACTTCCTGATAAACCATTGACTGTTACCAGCCCATGGCCCAGGGACCCCTGATTTAAAGTATTTTCTTGCCTGGGAAATAGCATCTGACATGATTTTGCATGCAAGCACACACACAGTTCATGGAAAGCTTATATAAGCGCCATCCAAAAGACATCCTCACTAGTCAAGTATACTAGAACACACACAGGTGGCCCTAGTGGTAAAGAACTCACCTACCAATACAGGAGACAGATTAGTGGGCTCCATCCCTGGGTCAGGAAGATCCCTGGAGAAGGGCATGGCAACCCATTCCAGTATTCTTGCCTGGAGAATCCCATGGACAGAGGAATCTGGCAGGCTACAGTCCAAAGGGTCACAAAGAGTCGGACACCACTGAAGCGACTTAGTACACACAGTGGCGCTAATGGTAAAGAAACAGCCTGCCAATGCAGGAAAGTAAGAAACGTGAGTTAAAACCCTGGGTCAGGAAGCCCTGGAGGAGAGCACGGCAATACACTCCGATATTCTTGCTCAGGAATCCCTTGGACAGAGGCTCCTCGTGAGCTACAGTCCAGAGGTTTGTAAAGAGTTGGACACAACTGCAGTGACTTAGCATGCATGCACACACACTACTGTGAACTTACATAAGCTAGCTCACTAGACAAAATTTGCTCCAAGGTGACAAAAGACATTCTTCCCTTCTGTTGTTAAAATGTCTTTATAGATTTCTTAGGAGAAAATCAGTGATTTAACCAGTGGTCCTCAACTTTTTGGCATCAAGGGCTGGTTTAATGGAAGACCATTTTTCCATGGATAGGGAGTGGAAGGTGGTCTTGGGATGACTCAAGTTCATTACATTTACTATGCACTTTATTTCTATTATTATTCTATTGTGATATCTATTGAAATAATTATACAGCTCACCATTACGCAGAATCAGTAGAAGCTCTGAGCTTGTTTTCCTGAGCTCAGGCAGCAATGAGAGTGATGGGGAATGGCTATAAATACAGATGAAACTTCGTTGGCTTACCTGCCACTCATTTCCTGTTGTGTGGCCCACTTCCTGATAAACCATTGACTGTTACCAGCCCATGGCCCAGGGACCCCTGATTTAAAGTATAAGATCTGAGTGAGGGGGAGCAAACACCCCTCCACAGATTATACCCTTTTCCTTCTTTTTCCTTCTCTATTTTCCTCCCCTCTCCCTTAAGTATAGTAACAGCTCTAAATGGATTTTGCCCTGAGACAATTACCACTCAAATTTATACCCAGGGGAGAAGATATAAGAATTATCAAGGTTGATGCCATCTTTCCATCTTTTCAGTTTCTCAGGCACACATGGGAACCCACACAACTTGCTCTTTCTAAAGAGCTGTAAATGAGAAGTGTTAGTGGAGGCAACTATTTTTGTAGTTCTGACCATTTCACTGATTGCTTTGTTTTTGAAACTCTTCATGAAATTACACAAAAGACCACAAGAAAGTGAGACCATAGGAAAAGAGAGGTTTGTGTAAAATATCATAAAACAACATAGAATTTATTTTGGCCTTTACATTGGTATATATATATATATATATATATATATATATGGAATATATATATGGAATGTCTCTATATATATTCCAAACACTCCACTTGCAAAACAGAATCTGACAATATCTGAGCCACCCCTTGAACAAGCTGATATATTTTCTGTTAGCTCTACTTACATGATTGGCATTGTTGGTGCTATTTTTAGATACCTTACTACACATCCAAAAAAATCCAAATTATATACATTTTTAACTCCTCAGAATATTTTTAACAGAAACTTGACATGAAGAGTGCTATTAGTGCTCCATATTTGGCAAAATGTTTTGCAGTAACTTAATGAAAAGTAGACCAGTGAGGGATTTATAACACTTTTTATTTTCTTTCGAAGCCTTCTTAATATGTCACAGCCATATTTCTACCCTTGATGACTAATCCTCAGAATTCCATTGTGTGACTCCTTGCAATGAAATTATAATCCCAGAATCCTCACATATTCTTACTTTTTTTTTAATCCTTAAATAACCAAGAAGAGGGCTTGTAAATGGCTTCCTCTTTTGAGCAGAAGAGGTAAATTTGGGTGATGTTGTTTTTGAAATGTGGACATTGATTTCACAACTCAGTGTCACATGCAGAGAGCAGAGTATGAATATTTATTTGTCTTCCTCTGCTCAGCCAGCAGTGCTGACAGCCCTCTCATCTGAAGTTACCAGAGCCAACACCTAGGTGGATTCCTAGACGGACATAGTTGGCAATGACATTGTTCAGACACTGACACGTAACACGAGTGTTACAACAGCAGAAGCACTTCAGCTCATGATGGTGTTACCTTCAATTTTTTTCCTGGAAATAATAATTTAAAAAAAAAACACATCAGTTTTGCTCTAACAAACACTTTTTGTTTTCTACTTAGCTCGTGAAACTCAAAATTGCTTGATTTGCTTAATATTTTAAGTTATACTAATAGTAGGATAATAAATAGACTAATTTTTATCAACATAGCATATGGTAGCTGTTGAGGCTGTTTCATGTATGTGTTCTTAATTTTCTTAATGAACCCCTATGCCTCATGGGAGTAAACTGACCATTATTTATATTGCTTTGATGTACCCAAGGGCTAAAATGTGACTTATCTTGTAAGAGCTTTCTGTTTTAGCTTTTTTTTTTTTTAACAGAAAATAAAAGCAGTGAGGTATACTGGCAGTCATCCAATTGAAAATAAGATTAATGTTTAAGTGAAAGAGCAGGGAGACATATGCTCCAAGGAATGGGACCATATCAATGAACTCGTTAGTTGGGCTGATATAACAAACTACCACTGTGACAAACCACTGTGACTATCAACGATGGCAAGCCTAGACAGCATATTAAAAAGCAAAGACCATCCCTTTGCTGACAAAGGTCCGTATAGTCAAAGCTATGCTCTTCCTAGTAGTCATGTATGGATGACCATAAAGGAAGCTAAGCATTGAAGAATTGATGCTTTTAAGCTGTGGTACTGGAGAGGATTCTTGAAAATCCCTTGGACAACAAAGAGATCAAGCCAGTCAATCACAGAAAAAATCAGTCCTGAATATTCATTGGAAAGACTGATGCTGAAGCTGAAGCGCCAATACTTTGGCCACCTGATGGGAACAGTTGACTCATTGGAAAACACCTTGATGCTGAGAAAGACTGAAGGCAAGAGCAGAAGAGAGCAGCAGAGAATAAAATGGTTGGATGGCCTCACTGACTCAATGGGCATGAACTTGGGCAAACTCCAGGAGATAGTGATGGACAGGGAGGACTGGTGTGCTACAGTCCTTGAGGTTGCAAAGAATCAGACACGATTTAGCAACTGAATGGCTTCGCAGGTGGTTCAAATGGTAAAGAATCTCCCTGCAGTGCAAGAAACTCAAGTTTGATCCCTGTGTCAGGAAGACCCCTTGGGGAAGGGAATGGCAATACACTCCAGTGTTTTTGCCTGGAGAATTCCATGGACAGAGGAGCCTGGCAGGCTGCAGTCCATGGGATAGCAAAATGTCAGGCCTGACTGATAGATTAACATTCATTAGCAAGTGAACAGCAACAGAAAACTACCACAGACTGGGTAGCTTGTAAACAACAGAAACTTATTTATCACAGTTTTGGAGGATAGGCAGTCTAAGATCAAAACACAAGCATGGTTGCATTCTGGTGAGAATTCTTTCCCTGGTTCCTGTAAGCAGTGCCTTCTTATTGGGCTCTCTTATGGTCCAAGGGGCTAGAGATCTGGAGCCTCTATTATAAGACATTAATCCATTCATAAGGGCAGAATCTCCAAAGGCCCATCTCTTAATACTGTAATATTGAGCATTGGGATTTCAAGACACAAATTTTAGAAGGGGCATGACACTCAGGGTATAGTAGTCAATATGCCAATATTTAAGAAACTCTACCTTTCATATCACTAAGTGAATGTTTCCCTGGCTAAACAATGCACAATATATCATACAAAGGTAAACAAAAAATTCCCTATGTCTGTGTGATTCCTAAAGCTATATATTTTTCTTGAGGAAATATAGTTACTGACCAGATCAATGGAACAATTTTCTTAGACATTTCCTGATAATATCTGAGATACCCAGAAGAATTGAGTATACCCAGGTTTGTCGGGGAATTTAAAGGATCTGTTCACCAGGAAGAAGATGGCTAAGCATGCCAACAGAAACAAACAGTTCATCTGAGTGGTTACCACTCACAACAGATTTTGTTTACTGAAAATCACATTTGGAAATTCTTTCTTTAGTGCATCTAAAGACTGAGACTCAGGATAGTATGCTGCTGCTGAGTTGCTTCAGTCGTGTCCGACTCTGTGCAACCCCATAGACGGTAGCCCAGCAGGCTCCCCCGTCCCTGGGATTCTGCAGGCAAGAACACTGGAGTGGGTTGCCATTTCCTTCTCCAATGTATGAAAGTAAAAAGGGAAAGTGAAGTCGCTCAGTCGTGTCCAACTCCTAGCGACCCCATGGACTGGAGCCGACCAGGCTCCTCCATCCATGGATTTTCCAGGCAAAAGTACTGGAGTGGGATGCCATTGCCTTATCCTAACCTATCTTAAAAATATTCTGGGTGTGTTTTTGACAGTTTACTATTTGAATGTGTCAAAGTAATATATTTTCTTTATTTCTAGATCTGAATTTAATTTCTGACTTGAGGGCTCTGCTAACTTAAAGTGAACCCTGTGAACTAGTTCAGGATGGTTCTTCCATTTGTCTTTTTCTGAGAATTCCTAGATCAGATCAAGATCATTGATCAGTGGCAGCCTGGCTCACAACTCCACATCAGTCAGTCTTTCTCCTCTTCGCAGTCCTATCCTGGCACTCACGGTTCAAGTCTGCACCCACAAAAAAGGACAAAGTTTCTAGGTGATAGTTCACCATTTGCTCATGGGAAGAGAACACAATTCACTCCTCCTTCTCCTCCTTTCGTTTTTGGCAAGAACAGCAATTGTTGTGGCAGAACTAGCTTGATCCCCAGGCAACTCCTTGGCATTGCCTCTGAGGCTCCCAGCTCTTTGTAGAAGTTTTAATTGCATCATAAACAACCCTATATTCTTATTGACTTAACATAACATTTATTTTCTTCTGAATGTGCAGGGTCCAGCTGGAGCAGCCCAGCCCAAAAGTATGATGAGTTCAAGTCTGCTCTAAGGGCAGTAGGCTCAGCAACTTATAGTGGATAGCAGAAATCCAGGAAGAGAATGAAAAATATGTAACAGCCCATTATCACTGTTTTTATAAATCATTCAACAATGCAATCATATGGTGGCTAAGCACACCTTAAATAGGATGGTGAATTACCCTCTATCTGTAGTGAAATATGACAAAGGTGGGAGGTGAAAAATTAGGCAAACACTATAATAGAAGGGTTATATTTAATCAGTCTCTCTCTGCTCACTGTATTTTCAACTTGGTATCAACATGTATACACTGCTATATTTAAAAAGGATAATCAACAAGGCCCTACCATATAGCACAGGGAACTCTGCTCAATGTTATATGGCCACCAGAATGGAAGGGGAGTTTGGCAGAGAATGGATACATGTATATATGTAAAGGGGGCTTACCTAGTGGCTCAGCTGGTAAAAATTGTACCTGTAAAGCAGGAGACTGGGGTCGATCCCTGGGTCAGGAAGATCCCCTGTAGAAGGAAATGGTAACCCACTCCAGTACTCTTCCCTGGAGAATTCCATATACAGAGGAGCTTGGCAGAATCATCCTGATGTTTAAGCTGCATTTCGAAAAGGCAGAGAAACCACAGATCAAATTGCCAACATCCACTGCATCAGAGAAAAAGCAAGAGAGTTCCAGAAAGAATATCTACTTCTGTTTTATTGACTACACCAAAGTCTTTGTGTGGATACAACAAACTATGGAAAATTCTTGAAGAGATGGGCCTGATTTGCCTCCTGAAAAATCTGAATGCAGGTCAAGAAGCAAATTAGAACTGGACATGTAACAACTGGTTCCAAATTGGGAAAGGAGTGGGTCAAGGCTGTATATTGTCACCCTGCTTATTTAACTTATATGGGTCATGTGAAATGCTGGCTTTATGAAGCATAAGCTGGAACCAAGATTGCTGGGAGAAATATCAGTAACCTCAGATATGCAGATGACATCACCCTTATGGCAGAAAGTGAAGAACTAAAGAGTGAAAGAGGAGAGTGAAAAAGCTGGCTTAAAACTGAATATTCAAAAAACTAAGACAGAGGCATCCAGTCCCATCACTTCATGGCAAATAGATGGGAAACAGTGAGAGGCTTTGTTTTCTTGTGCTCCAAAATCACTGCAGATAGTGACTGTAGCCATGAAATTAAAAGCTATTTGCTCCTTGGAAGAAAAGTTATGACTAATCAAGACATCATATTAAAAAGCAGAGACATTACTTTTCCAGCAAATCTCTGTCTAGTCATAGCTATGGTTTTACCAGTAGTCATGTATGGATGTGAGAGTTGACAATAAAGAAAACTGAATGTGGAAGACCTGATGCCTTTGAACCGTGGTGTTGGAGAAGGCTCTTGAGAATCCCTTGGACTGCAAGGAGATAAAACCAGTCAATCCTAAAGGAAATCAGTCCTGAATATTTATTGGAAGACCTGATGCTGAAGCTGAAGCTCCAATACTTTGGCCACCTGATATGAAGAATCAGCTCCTAGGAAAAGACACTGATGCTGGGGAAGACTGAAGGCAGGAGAGAAGGGGACGACAGAGGATGAGATAGTTTGATGGTGTCACTAACTCGAGGGATGTGTGTTTGAGCAAGTTCTGGGAGTTGGTGATGGACAGGAAAGCCTGGCCTGTTGCAGTCCATGAGGTTACAGAGTCAGACAGGACTGAGCAACTGAAGTGAACAGATAGATGTTAAAGGGCTGAGACCCTTTGCCATCCACCTGAAATTACTACAACGTTGTTAATTGGCTATTCTCCAATATTAAATGAAAAGGTAAAACAATCCAGTTTGGAAGTTAAAAAACAATGGTCAAAGACAATAGGTTAAAATATCTTCTTTTCTTACATATCAGACGTATTCATGGTTATTTGAAGCAAAATTGTACTTTAAAACACCTAACTCCACGAATAATATGACCCTAACCAGAAATTCAGAGCTAGCAATTGCAATCTTTTTGTAATGAGAAAGAAGATACTAGATAAGTATTGCTAAAACACTGGGAACACAGAATAGGGTGATTCATGCTTACAATTTCTGATTTCTGATCTCACTACCAGACAGTTTGGGTACCATTTCTCTTGAGCAAGAAGAGTAAGCAGTTAAGAAAAACATATATTTACTTGTCCTATTCTTTTGTTCCCTGGAGATTATAGAAGTTTTTCCCACTTTAGAATTAAGGGTGGGGGATACATATTCTGTTCTAACACAGCTCTCTTCTTAATCCCATAGCGATTCCCTTTCTGCTTTCTTGGATGCAAGTTTTTCCAAGTTGCTTTGGAGATCCTCTATTACCTCCACTAACTTTGTGTCCTCTTTGTATAGCTCTCTCTTCTCTTGAATCATCATCAAAAATTAGATGGAGAAGATTCTCCACCACAAGTTAGCCAGATGAGGAGGAAAGGAATAATTGTTTCTTTCTTGGGTTAGACATTTTTATTAAGTGGTTGATCCAAACAGTCCCCAAATGGGTCTGAGCCATAATGATATCTAACATCCTTCAGACAATAGGATATATGTGTGTGTGTGTGTGTGTGTGTGTGTGTGTATATATATATTTGCCTCTCTTTGCTGCTGTGGAGTTTATTCCTGTGTTGGAGAATAAAAAGTGGTTCTTTTTTTAAAACGTATTTATTTTAATTGGAGGCTAATTACTTTACAACATTGTAGTGGTTTGTGCCATACATTGACATGAATCAGCCACGGGTGTACATGTGTCCCCCATCCTGAAACCCCCTCCTACCTCCCTCCCCATCCCATCCCTCAGGGTCATCCCAGTGCACCACCCTTGAGCACCCTGTCTCATGCATCGAACCTGGACTTCACATATGGTAATATACATGTTTCAATGATATTCTCTCAAATCATCCCACCCTTGCCTTCTTCCACAGAGTCCAAAAGTTTGTTCTTTACAACTGTGTCTCTTCTGCTGTCTCTCATATAGGGTCATTGTTACTATCTTTCTAAATTCCACATATATGCATTAATATACTGTATTGGTGTTTTTCTTTCTGACTTACTTCACTCTCTGTAATAGGCTCCAGTTTCATCCACCTCATTAGAACTGATTCAAATGCATTCTTTTTAATGGCTGAGTAATATTCCATTTTGTATATGTACCACAGCTTTCTTATTTCATTTGCTGATGGGAAAATTGAGCTGAAGAACTAAATAGATATTTCTCCAAAGAAGACATACAGATGGCTAACAAACACATGAAACGATACTCAAAATCACTCATTTATCAGAGAAATACAAATCAAAACCACAATAAAATACTATCTCACACCGGTCAAATGGCTGCTATCAAAAAGTCTACAAACAATAAATGCTGGAGAGGGCGTGGAGTGGGGAGAAAAGGTAATCCTCTTACCCTGTTGATGGGGATGCAAAATAGTGTAGTCACAATGCAGAACAGTGTGGAGATTCCTTAAAAGACTGGAAGTAGAACTGCCATATGACCCAGCAGTCCCACTGCTAGGCATACACACCGAGGAAATCAGAATTAAAGGAGACAAATATATACCCCAATGTTCACTGCAGCACTGTTTACAATAGAAAGGACATGGAAGCAATCTAAAAAGTGCTTATTTCTTTTCATTCTTAATTCTCTGATCTACCCAGTGTTATTCATCTTCTCTGGAAAAGAGAGAATGCACAGCATGTCTATTCATACCACCATGAGATCTGGATAGCTCATCATCAGATTGTTTTATTTTCCTTTTAGACTCTAATATCTGGCAGCTATTTTCAGGGCTTCCCAGATGGTACTAGTGGCAAAGAGCCTACCTGCAAATGCAGGAGACATAAGAACTGTGAGTTTTATTCTTAAAAAGTGCTTATTTCTTTTCATTCTTAATTCTCTGATCTACCCAGTGTTATTCATCTTCTCTGGAAAAGAGAGAATGCACAGCATGTCTATTCATACCACCATGAGATCTGGATAGCTCATCATCAGATTGTTTTATTTTCCTTTTAGACTCTAATATCTGGCAGCTATTTTCAGGGCTTCCCAGATGGTACTAGTGGCAAAGAGCCTACCTGCAAATGCAGGAGACATAAGAACTGTGAATTTTATTCCTGGGTTGGGAAGATTCCCTGAAGGAGGGCATGGCAACCTACTCCAGTATTCTTGCCTGCAGAATTCCACAGACAGAGGAGTGTGACTGTCTACAGTCCATAGGCTTGCAAAGAGCTGGACATGATTGAAGTGACTTACCCCACATGCAGCTCTGATTTTAGGACAATAGTCAGAATTTCTTTGTTGCCAACATAGTGAAAGAATAGAAATAGAATACAGGAAAATAGGTAGAAATTAATTTTTCATAAACATAGCTCTTATGATTCTGCCATACAAAAACCATACATGCTTATAAATTCATTAATTTTTTTATTTGGCAAATATTCCTTGATACATGGTAAATAAATGGGGAAACAGTGGAAACAGTGTCAGACTTTTTTGGGAGAGGGCTCCAAAATCACTGCAGATGGTGACTTCAGCCATGAAATTAAGACACTTACTCCTTGGAAGAAAAGTTATGACAAACCTAGATAGCATATTCAAAAGCAGAGACATTACTTTGCCGACTAAGGTCCATCTAGTCAAGGCTATGGTTTTTCCTGTGGTTATGTATGGATGTGAGGGTTGGACTGTGAAGAAGGCTGAGAGCTGAAAAATCGATGCTTTTGAATGGTGGTGTTGGAGAAGACTCTTGAAAGTCCCTTGGACTGCAAGGAGATCCAACCAGTCCATTCTGAAGGAGATCAAGCCTGGGATTTCTTTGGCAGGGATGATGCTAAAGCTGAAACTCCAGTACTTTGGCCACCTCATGAGAAGAGTTGACTCATTGGAAAAGACTCTGATGCTAGGAGAGATTGGAGGCAGTAGGAAAAGGGGACAACCGAGGACGAGATGGCTAGATGGCATCATGGACTCGATGGACGTGAGTCTGTGTGAACTCCAGGAGATGGTGATGAACAGGGAGGCCTGGCGTGCTGCAATTCATGGGGTCACAAAGAGTCGGACACGACTGAGCGACTGAACTGAACTGATTCCTTGATAATTCCATATTTCTAGGACTCTTGTAAAGACAAAATATTCCATAAAGATTTAGATAAGAATATACCTAATCATTATCTACTTATAATTTATTGGGCCATTAATTTTAATTGTTTTTCTCTTGCTGTCAATTAGATGTCTTCAATAAATGAACAGAAGATGTGTTTAATTGAGAAGAGCAGGTTTTTCCTAACTGCTGGGTATTTCAAACTAAAAGCAAATTCCTATTAAGATAACACAGAATCCTTATCTTTGGTGTACTCAAGGGTCTACTGTAATTAAAACATCATCAACAAAAATAAAATAGTACAAGATATGCAAGCATCATTGTTTTACTCTATTTGAACGAATGAATATATAACATACAAGCAATCTATTTGTGTAGGGTATTCACATTTTAACACTTTTTTCTAATTTATTAACAAATAATTCTATATAATTTTAAATTGCTGCTTTATCCTAAAGTTTTCTAATGGTTCAGCTTTGTCTCCCATAGATGCATGATCTTTTAGATGATTTTCATATCCAGAATATTTTTTTTGCTTATTTACTAGATTTTGCTTTTCTTTACCAAATAGAAATAATTGGGTTACTTTAGAACATATTCTAATTTTGGTATGTAAATAATGCTATGTGAAATCCAGTTTTGAAAACATTTTCCCTAATTTTCCTCTTTACTTAGAAATCCCATTGTTTAAAAGAATCCTAAATTAGGGTTTTCAGTGAAAAATGCCACCATGCTACATTTTGAATAATTTGCAGTAGCCACTATCCACTCAGGCTTTTCTTTGCCCAAATCTTTCATCTCCATCAAGTAGTAAGCATCAAAACTTCACTTGATATCCTCCAATCTTGGAAGTTGGACTTTTTCCTTGTTACCTCAGCAGCTGGCTGGGACCCAGATACGGGAGTAAATCCACCCAGTTTCTGAGACATCTATCAGCATGACTAGCAATGAGGAATACAGGCAGTACATTGCTTGTCAAACTCTTTGGAATTAATCATACAAATTAAAAATGCCTTTGCATGTCTTAAGGTAGGCTTAGAAAGGATGGTTATGGCATAGTTTTGGCCATAAGAACATTTGCAATTAGAGGGTGCCAATTATAGTCTAAGATTGAACCTTCTCTTTAAAACTGCCATGGATATTATGTTTTCTGTTTATAGATGAAAAATGTAAGTTTCAAAGAGACTTTAAAAGTTTCCCAGCACTGTAGAGCTAACAGTGAACAGATTTCTGATTCAAACTATGTATCTGAGCCAAAGTCAGGGTCCCTGCAGAAATCCATTTCTTCCTTTTCTGGATTTTGGTTCAAGGATTTTGATTCAAGGATATTGGTCCCTTTTCTGAACCAAAAGCACTTTACATACAGGAGCCCTTACATCAGCAAAAGATAGTAAAATCAGTAGCTGTTAATAAAAATAGGAAAACATTTTACGTTTTGCTGCAGATGGTGAAACTACTACCAAAGTTGCTAAGTCTGAGTTAGCAACCTCTTTCCAGCCCTCTCATGTAGCATACATTAGAAGTTTTGATTCAAGACATTTATTCTCCTGCAAAAAAAAAAAAAATTGCACTTGTTATTTAAAAAAAAACTATGATAAAAGTTAATTGTCCACACTTCCACAGATTTTCAAAAGGTATTTCTAAATGTCATTGCAAAAGCAATCAAGCGGGAGTTCGGATATCAGAAATTACAGAGTCAGTTGTATCACTACTCCTTAAGTAGATAATTTAAAAACTTTTGGACAAATATAACAAAAAAAGATATCCAAAGTCCCTGGAAACTAACAAAAATGGGCAAAGAGTGTATATGCTTTCACCCTTGAAAAGGAAAGCCCACTGATGCAATGGTGACATCCTCATTTATATATCCTTTATCCTTGTGGACACTCCAAAGTCTATTAAACATCAGTCATTGGTATTTTGAATTGAAGTGTCAGGGGACAGATTTGGGTCTAGAATGACTTTACATTGAGAAAGAAATCCCAGAAAGAAAGTTTGCCACAGAAAAGGGGAGCTTGTATATAAACTCTTCTCAACTACTTGACTGACCTTGGACTGAATGTGCACATGGAATCCAGGAATAATTGAACTAGTTAGTGCTGAAGAATTGATGCTTTTGAACTGTGGTGTTGGAGGAGGCTCTTGAGAGGCTTTTGAACTGCAGGGAGATTCAACCAGTCCATCCTAAGGGAAATCAGTCTTGAATATACATTGGAATGATTAATGCTGAAGCTGAAACTCTAATACTTTGGCCACCTGATGCAAAGAACTGACTCATTGGAAAAGACTCTGATGCTGGGGAAGATAGAAGGCAGGAGGAGAAGGGGACGACAGAGGATGAGATGGTTGGATGGCATCACTGACTCAATGGACATGAGTTTGAATAAACTCTGGAAGTTGGTGATGGACAAGGAGGCCTAGTGTGCTGCAGTCCATGGGGTTGAAAAGAGTCAGACATGACTGAGCAACTGAACTGAGCTGAACTGAACTGAGTTAGCAATAATCAAAGCTAGAAAATGAAAATCCAGTACAATGTTTTTTCCATTGAAGAGAGATTAAATTTTAAGTTTGAGTCATGTTAAATTAGAAGATCTTGGTAAAATGTCACCCTTGCATGGTAGGAAAACATTATGTGCCAAAATTAACAGATTTGGGGTAAACCTGAAACAGATATACCCTAATAAAACATACAATCAAACCTCCAAAGGAAGGGTGTTGTGCTGTGCTGCACTTAGTCGCTCAGTCATGTCTGACTCTTTGTGACCCCATGGACTATATAACCTGCCAGAATCCTCTGTACTTGAAGATTTTCCAGGTAAGCATACTGAAGTGAGCTGCCATGCCCTCTTCTAGGGGATCTTCTCAACCCAGGGATTGAAAACAAGTCTCCCACATTGCAGGCAGATTCTTTACTGTCTGGGCCACCAAGGAAGGCCAAAGGAAGAGTGATTAATCTAATCTAAGTAGTTCAGTTCAGTTCAGTTGCTCAGTCGTGTCCGACTCTTTGTGACCCCATGAATAGCAGCACGCCAGGTCTCCCTGTTCATCACCATCTCTCAGAGTTCACTCAGACTCATGTCCATCGAGTCCGTGATGCCATCCAGCCATCTCATCCTTGGTCATCCCCTTCTCCTCCTGCCCCCAATCCCTCCCAGCATCAGAGTCTTTCCCAGTGAGTCAACTCTTCTCATGAGGTGGCCAAAGTACTAGAGTTTCAGCTTTAGCATCATTCTTTCCAAAGAAAACCCAGGCCTGATCTCCTTCAGAATGGACTGGTTGGATCTCCTTGCAGTCCAAGGGACTCTCAAGAGTCTTCTCCAGCACCACACTTCAAAAGCATCAATTCTTCAGCACTCAGCCTTCTTCACGGTCCAACTCTCACATCCATACATGACCACAGGAAAAACCATAGCCTTGACTAGATGGACCTTAGTCGGCAAAGTAATGTCTCTGCTTTTGAATATGCTATCTAGGTTTGTCATAACTTTTCTTCCAAGGAGTAAGCGTCTTTTAATTTCATGGCTGCAGTCACCATCTACAGTGATTTTGGAGCCCCAAAAATAATGCCTGACACTGTTTCCACTGTTTTCCCATCTATTTTCCATGAAGTGATGGGACCGGATGCCATGATCTTCGTTTTCTGAATGCTGAGCTTGAAGCCAACTTTTTCACTCTCCTCTTTCACCTTCATCAAGAGGCTCTTTAGCTCCTCTTCACTTTCTGTAAATCATAATAACATAGTCATTAAGCATAGTCAAGGACCTCTAGTTCTTTCTCAAGGGCTGTTGATAATATTCTTAGCCATTTCCTGTGAGCTGTTTTATAGATACTAAACCCCAGGTGGAGAAGTTAACTACATGTGAACCCAGGAACTGAGCTTCCACAATCCAAAAATTGACCAAAAAGAAATGGAAACCAATGCACCCCGATCTGTACCTAATACAACCAAGATGATGCTTGTCAGAACACTGATGATCAATCTGAAGATGACTATTAGAGATGTCTGTGCTGTTTCTTCATGTAGTTCTTCCACCCTTCTTTAACTATAAAAGCTTTCACTCTCTGCTTGTCATGGTGGGGGACGTCGGTCTTTGGACAGATGTCTGCCACCCTCTCTCTCATCCCCAGTTGCCAGCATCTGAAATAAAGCACACTTTCCTTTCCACCAACATGGCCTGCTTACTGGCTTTTGAGTGGGAACCCCAAGAAGTGGGATGGCCCACACACTCCATTCGGTAATAGTACCCTAAAGGAGGAAGTGCATCTCTACCTTCCTTAAAGGTAGGCTGCATGTACAGATTTCCTTTGAAGAATGCATTGTGGAAATGTTGCCTTGTCTGGTAGTTCTTATCATAAAAAGAGGAGGAGGAATGAGAGACTGAAGAAAAAAATTCTACTTACATTGCTACCACACTAAATTATAGTTCCATTTCTATTGTTTTATTCAGCTGGAAACATTTTTTGCCTAGGATCTTTCTCTTTGTGTTCTATCCTAATAGTTCTAATGAAGCTCGCATCTTGGGATAGTACAGATTTTACATTATTTCTCCTGTCTTTATATATATATATTTTTTTTTTCTCTTCCAAGAATCCTACTTTATTTAGATGGTTTAGATTATACCTAAGTTATTTTAGCTATACATTCCTATGATTATAGTGTTGTCATGAAATTTTGAATAAAGAGGATATTTGTATAAATTTTGGAGATGGTTGGTTTAGAAAAGGTTTGTAACTGATATTAAGGAAAAGATTGAGTACTGTACTCCCCATGCTTGATCGAAGATTTGAGTCTTACATTTTTACCAAATTATCACCTCCTTGTGCCACAAGAAAGAAGCATCTACTTTTAAAAACTAGAACTTTAAATAATAGTACTATAATAAACACATTTAAGTTATTGTTCTGAAATAAGTGAAAGTGAAAGTGGAACTCACTCAGTAATGTCCGACTCTTTGTGACCCCATGGACTATACCATCCATGGCATGCTCCAGGCCAAAATACTGGAGTGGGTAGCTTTTCCCTTCTTCAGGAGATCTTCCCTACCCAGGGGTCAAACTCAGGTCTTCTGCATTACAGGTGGATTCTTAATCAGCTGAGCCACTGATGTTTGTTAGAATACCATCAGTATGAGCTAATATGAACCAACCAATATGAAGTTCATTACACAAAATTATTTTTAATGCCATTACAGAAGCAGCAGCATCTTCACATTAATCAATACAGCTCTAAACACATGACTTATAAGTACTAAGTTTGATTTTCAGTATTTTGAAAAAGCTTTGTATCTACCATATCTGAATTTTCAAGCATGATTGTTTTTCAATTGTTTGTCAAAGGCATTCTTTAGTTAACCCCTGCTATCATGAACTATTTAAGACTCACGGATTTGTTTTGCGTGTAGAAGGCTTAAGGAGATATGCAGCTCAAAGAGAGGACAAAATGAAATAATTTGATATTTATAGCACATTATTTTTAGCAATTACTTTTTGCTTAAGGCACACAAAGATTCGATATTATTCCTCCTTTTCCACCTTATGCATATATATATATATATAATTTGTAATAAAATAATCACCATTAAAGGCACTCTTCAAACGGTTTTATGAAAGCCAGTTTTATGTGATTCCTTTGCACTTACTTATAAGAATTACCTTACTTTCAATTAAATCAATATCCTTGGATTTAATGAAAACATGTTACCAAGATTTCAGGCATTACAAAAAGGAATGTACATCTAATCATATTATAAATTTTATTTTGACACAATTTCTATGTTTAAATGTAACTATATTTACATTTTTCTATAAAAATGTAAACTTTATATTTTTCTATATTCAAATATTTCTATATTTAAAAAGTATTTTTAGATTTTTCATTTAAGTATAACAGTAAATAATAAAATAAATAAATTCCTATCATTTTGAAGGTACTGTAATAAAAGCCAAATTATCTGAGGATAATGAAAACGAATAAACTGCAGGAAATCTTACTAGCTTATTTATCCTGATTTTAGGTTGATTTGCCTGTTTAGGAATTTATCTTATAGGATAATTAATGTACCCATGAATATTTCCATATAAGTGTATTTATTATTGCATTATTTTTAATACCAGAAAATATTATGCACATCCTAGGTGGTCAAAATAAGAGGTAACAAAAATGTCAATGCCCTAATTTCATACAGTAGATAATGTAGTTCCATTATAATCCAATTTCCTGAGCAAAATTCCTTGACATTTGGTATGGTCATAATTCATTTCTGAAAGAAAAGACCACAAGACACAGAAAGGATTACAGAACTTTATATAGGTTTTAAATGTTTATAGTGCATAAACTGGGAGAGGATATACCACAATATTAATTTCAATATCTGCATTGATTTAGAGGGTTGCAGACATTTCAAGGGAAATTAGAAGGATAAAGGGCAAACTAGAATAAGGATCATGCTATGGGTTGAACATGCTTCCCCCACAGTAACCCCCAGTACCTCTACAGTGACTGTGTTTAAGATAAACCTGAATATTCATTGGATGGACTGATGCTGAAGCTGAAGTGTCATAATTCATTTCTGAAAGAAAAGACCACAAGACACAGAAAGGATTACAGAACTTTATATAGGTTTTAAATGTTTATAGTGCATAAACTGGGAGAGGATATACCACAATATTAATTTCAATATCTGCATTGATTTAGAGGGTGGCAGACATTTCAAGGGAAATTAGAAGGATAAAGGGCAAACTAGAATAAGGATCATGCTATGGGTTGAACATGCTTCCCCCACAGTAACCCCCAGTACCTCTACAGTGACTGTGTTTAAGATAAACCTGAATATTCATTGGATGGACTGATGCTGAAGCTGAAGTTCCAAAGAGCCGACTCCTTGGAAAAGACTAATTCTGGGAAAGATTGAGGGCAAGAGGAGAAGGAGGGTGACAGAGGATGAGATGGTTGGATGGCATCACTGAGTCAATGGACGTGATTTTGAGCAAACTCAGGGAAATGGAGAAGGATGGAGAAGCCTGGCATGTTGTAGTTCATGGGGTTGCAAAGAGATGGATGCAACTTAGTGACTGAACAGAAACAACATTTAATGAATTAATTTAATTAGTGTGGTTCTAATCAATATGACTAGTGTCTCTATAAAGAGGATGTAGATACACAGGCATAAGCAACAGACACCATAAAGACAGAGAGATGATGGCATCTTTAAGTCAATGAAAATTCTCAGAACCAACTCTTCTCACACCTTGCTCTCATCCTTCTAACCTTCAGAACTGTGAGAAAATTAATTTATGTGGTTTAAGCCACTCAGTCCATGGTACTTTCCTATGGCAGCTCTATCAGACTGATAGAAGACGTAGAAGATACACTAAATAAGAAGGTAAGAACCTACAGTGTCTATATGAAAACAGCAACGATTAAATACTTGGGAAGGCTTAACTTCCAATGCATTTTATTTTGCCGTCTCAGTCTTGAGATTAATCCTTTCCTTTTGGACTGGTTGCTCTTTTGCAATACCTTGCCGTTGTCAAAAGTTTAGAGTTTTAGTACCCAACAGCTGATTATGGATACCAAGTGTTTTGACTTTTTTTTTTTTAACTTTGATGATTAGAAAACAGAAAAACTTGTCACTTAGAAGCTATAAACTTGGTTTATGAATTTTGAGTTTGAGGCTTTAATTTACATTCAGAGCAGGGAAGTTTACTGTTTATAGATAATCACTTTAATAGGTTCTTAATGATGCAATATTTAAGAGGAGTTCCCATTCTGGTATGTTGATTCTCCAGACATCCTGGCTCCAAGAAGCTAAATTGTGCTACCAAATAATATAAAGACCTCTTCATTCGTTATGTCTGAAGATTAGGATCCTACTTCAAAATGTTTCTGTTATAAATATGAATTTAGTCTGCACTTCTCTTAATTATACTTATTATTTCTTGGCAAGTATATGATGTGCCTAGCCTCATTCTAGTATTTGCTCAAGATACTGAAAGCAAGGGTATTGCAATATATGTGGATCCCACACTAGCTGAGGCATGAAGATAGCTGGACTATGATCATTGATGTCAACTGTAGAATCTACAATTTAGGACAAATTTATAGAGTTATCTTTATATGGAATAGTTCAGATATGGATAAATGCAGTGATATTTAGAATCCATGTGTTCTGACTGATTATATTCACTGTCTGAAGAGAAGGACACCTTCCGTAAGTGGAGAGTGCTGTTTTCCACGAAATGAGTTGCAATTTTCTTAAGAACAGTCATCTTGGAAAACAGTCAGATGTGGGGCAGAAAACAAACACTAGACAAGTGTTCTTTAGACTTGGTAAGAAAAAAAGACAGCAGTAAAATGATTTTCTTTAGCTCATGGGGAAGTTTAGGTGCTGAACTCCAGGTAAGAGTGACTCAAGAATAAACTCACTGGGTAACACTAAAATCATTTCTGTAACTGAGATGAATCAAACGTAGACACAGAAGTGCTTATGCAGAGCAAGGGTAGTCATCATTTTTCTTTTTTCTTTTCCAAATTATCTGTGTGGTATTCTCTTTCCCTAAACTCATATTTGCTCATTGTTCTCCACGTGCTGGAAAGATGACTATACCTTCAAACAGTATGCTTGGTATCTACTCATCTAGCCTCATTCATGAAACGATCTTTCTAATGAATTAAACAGAGCCCATTGACCAGAAGAGACAATATGACTAGTAGGATGAATAGAGCTCTATCAAGATTTTGGTCTACTCTTGGACTACAAATAGATCTGTGGCTTTGACCAAGAATATCAGAGTACCATGCTTCTGTTCCTAAATAAGGCATTTGTGATTACCATGTTCAGCTACCAGCATACGCATTATCTGGTTTATTGCGTGTTGCTGACATCTAAGAATCATTACTTTTGAGCATTTATATTATACTGAGTTGGATATGTGAAGAGAGGGTTGTGCATATATAATGAGACCTAAAGCTAAATTGGAATTGAGGTCACAAAAGTCCTTATTTATTTATTTATTTTTGCCATAAAAGAGAAAAAGTGTGGTAGCAGTGTACTATTCTTCCTTTTCTCCCCCTTCTGCTTACTCTCTCCCACACAAAGACTCAAATTTCATTCTAAGCAAGAATGAATAGAATGAATAGATAATTTTTTTGAAAATGAATTGCTACAAAAGAAGAGTTTTTTAAAACTCTTTTAGAAAAAACCTCTAAAATATATATATATATTTAATTTTACTTTACAATACTGTATTGGTTTTGCCATACATCAACATGAATTTGCCAGGACATGGAAGCAACCTAGATGTCCATCAGCATATGAATGGATAAGAAAGCTGTGGTACATATACACGATGGAGTATTACTCAGACATTAAAAAATACGTTTTTTTTAAATCTCTCACTTGACATCATTGTTTTTGACTCATCATTACTTTTAAGGTTTTATTCATTATTTCCACATCACAGACGCAGTGGTCCACAGTTAAACATTTTCAGCTCATGGCACCTTTTAAATTCACTTGAAAGTATAAAGATCATATTTTTCAAACTTTTAAAATACTTATTGATGTAGTTTAATTTAAATGTATGTATTAGTAAGGGTGGTGGTTGTGGTTTAGTCTCTATGTTATATCCAACTCTTGAGACCCCATGGACTGCAGCCTGCCAGTCTCCTCCATCCATGGGATTTTCCAGGCAAGAATACTGGAGTGGGTTGCCATTTCCTTCTCTAAGGAATCTTCTCAACTGCATTGAAGGCAGATTCTTCTACCACTAAGGCACCCAGAAATTAGTGAGGGTTCAGTTTAGCAAATATAAACCATGTTAACTATTTTAAGGAGAAAGAGACATAATGTAGGTTGTCAGTGTAATGTAAATGTATAGCAATTGAAAATGTGGAAGGAACACACTCTAAAATGGATCCAAAAAGAGACTTATTTGCTTATGGCCACAACTGAAGTCACGCTGGTTTCAAAATCAGGAACCTGAAGAACTGGATTTCCAAAGCCTCATTGTGAAAGTAAGGAAGCCACACCAATAGTGTATTTTTCTTGATACCCACGGTTTCTGAAGAATGTATCCTGTTATCTCCTGAACTATTCCAAGCATGACCAATGTTAAGAAATTGAAGGGACATTGTCTGTGACTTATATCTTTCTTCCCATAGTGCTTGAGTGCCTCTGCTTAGATGACCCTAATTCACTTTCAGTACCCAAACTTTAACAAAGTCTTGGAAATGTGATTTAATCTTTCCAGCCTCTTCAAATAGAAGGAAGATAAAATGGGAATTGAGAACCAATCCAAACATCAATGATAATTCTTTTAAGTCAAAATACTCATCATTAGCACTATTTTAACTGGTTAAAAAAAGTTTAGAAAAGAAGACAAAAGCAACTTTCTTCAAGTCAAATATTTGATTTGATGAAAACAATAGCAACAAAAAATACTTAAGGAACATGAAGTTCACTCACCTGAAATACTTTGGGATATCTCCTGGATTTTCTGTTAATTTTGGAAATTTTACTTTTTTTTTTTTAACTAAAAATCACTCTAGGAAACAAATTTTGGAAATATTCCAAATCTTTCTTATTTTAGTCGTATATTGCATCGATTCAAAATTTATAGAGCTATTGAGGAGCTTCTTTTTTAATATTAAGAAAAATTCTATGGAAAATTTCATCTTTTTCACTTAAAGTTGATACAAATATCTTATGCATTGTCCTTTTTTCAACTGAAAATATAAAGCTCTTTTCTTATGGGTTGGCTAAGTGGTACAGAAAGTGAAAGTGAAAGTCGCTCAGTCCTGTCCGACTCTTCGCGATCCCATGGACTATACAGTCCATGGAATTCTCCAGGCCAGGTTACTGGAGTGGGTAGCCTTTTCCGCTTGCAGTTCAGGCGTCAGGGGGAGACACAGGTTTGATTCCTGGATCAGAGACATCCCCTGGAGAAGGGCGTGGCAACCCACTTCGGTATCATTGCCTGGAGAATCGCATGGACAGAGGAGCCTGGTGGGCTGTAGTCCATAGGGTAGCAAAGAGTCAGACACAACTGAGCAATTAACACTTCACTTCAAAGCGAATCATTTTCAGTTTGCTAATAACTTATTTGCCAGCTTTCCTGGTGGCTCCAATGGTAAAGCGTCTGCCTGCAATGTGGGAGACCTGGGTTCGATTCCTGGGTCAGGAAGATCCCCAAGAGAAGGAAATGGCAATCCACTCCAGCACTCTTGCCTGGAAAATCCCATGGACGGAGGAGCCTGATAGCTACAGTCCATGGGGTCGCAAAGAGTCAGAAACGACTGAGCAACTTCACAACTTCACAATAACTTATTTACTTTGTCAATACTAGTATTTTTCAGTGTTTTAAATTAGCTTTTCACAGACTGATAAGATGAATGATCATAAGTTCACTAGTGAATATTCCATTGGATCTCCCATACACTCTATTTCAAGAGTCACAACACAATAGGTGTTATAACACTTGGAGGTCCTTTGTAATATCATTTATACACATATCAAAACATATTCTCATATCAAAACAAATATCAGTGTATGTTTGAAAATACAGAATTTTATATATATTTTTTCTTTTGAAAGTGCTGTGTGAACTATGAATATATTCTGTTTACTTCATGCTTGGTTTTTATTTCTTGACCATTATCATATAGTCTTGAAAGTTCATGCCAAGTCAAGAATAATCTAACCTTCACATACTTTTAAAGTATTATAAACTTCTTTTGAATATTCCCTTCTTACTCACCAAGTTTACATGCTGCATGTGTGGAAATTTTATTAGCATTTTAAGATTTCTGTCTTTTGATAGTGTGTATATAGATTAAAGATGGATTTTGTTTTGTCTTGTTTTGTTTTTTTTTCTTACCATTTCAAGTATTCCCATAAGCCCCTGTAAAGCTCTTTCACCCTGTTCACTGAGGTTATTGTGCCTGTAATCAAAACAGCCTTATATGATTGGAAATGTCTGTATTCCTGAGTATACTCTTTGTGCCTGAGTATACTCTCTGCCTGGGCTGCCCAGGTGGCACAGTGGTAAAGAATCCATCTGCCAGTGCAGGAGATGCAGGAGACACAGGTTTGATCCCTGGGTTGGGAAGAATCCCTGGAGCAGAAAATGGCAGTGCACTCCAGTATTCCTGCTTGGAAAATTCCACAGCAGAGGAGCCTGGTGGGTGGGCTGCAATCCATGAGGTCACAAAGAGTTGGGCATGACTGAACGATGGAGCACCACATATACAGATTCCTGAGTATACTCTTTGTGCCTGAGTATACTCTCTGCCTGGGCTGCCCAGGTGGCACAGTGGTAAAGAATCCATCTGCCAGTGCAGGAGATGCAGGAGACACAGGTTTGATCCCTGGGTTGGGAAGAATCCCTGGAGCAGAAAATGGCAGTGCACTCCAGTATTCCTGCTTGGAAAATTCCACAGCAGAGGAGCCTGGTGGGTGGGCTGCAATCCATGAGGTCACAAAGAGTTGGGCATGACTGAACGATGGAGCACACACATATACACATGCTCTGTGTTCAGAATGCAGTTACTGGCTTCTATGTCTTCTTCTGGATTTTGTCTCTTTTTTTTTTACTCAGGGAGTAAATATCATTTACACCTGTATTGTGGTCTATTGCTGACACACATTAGTCATCTTTTTCTAAGTATCCTTTCAAGGAATAGTATATAACATGCTGTATTTGTTTGCTTGGGCTGCCAAAACAGTGTACCTCAAAGTGTGTGACTGGAACGATAGAATTATGTTGTCTCACAGTTCTAGGGACTAGAAGTTCAAAGTATCCAGAGTCATTCCTTTCTGAGGGCCTTGAGGAAGAATCTGTTTCATGGTTCTCTCCTAGCTTCTGGAGGTTTGCTGGCACTCTTCAGCATTCCTTGGTTTCTGCTGTATCACTCTGATCTCTACCTTCCTCCTCACATGATGTTCTTCTCCTGTGTCCAAATCTCTGGATGGTTTAAACTTTGTCTTAAAATTTCTCCTTTTTAGAAAATACCAGTCATATTGGAGTAGGGACCCTCCATACTTCAATATGACTTAATCTTTACTCATTTAATTACACCTGCAATGACTACTTCCAAATAAAATAACCTTGTGAGGGACTAAGGTTTAGGACTTCAATATATGGATTGGTGTGGGTAGTTCAGTTCAGTTCAGTAGCTCAGTTGTGTCCAGCCAGGCCTCCCTGTCTATCGCCAACTCCCGGAGTTCACTCAGACTCGCGATCCAGCCATCTCATCCTCTGTCGTCCCCTTCTCCTCCTGCTCCCACACCCTCCCAGCATCAAAGTCTTTTCCAATAGGTCAACTCTTCGCATGAGGTGGCCAAAGTACTGAAGTTTCAGCTTTAGCATCATTCCTTCTAAAGAAATCCCAGGGTTGATCTCCTTCAGAATGGACTAGTTGGATCTCTTTGCAGTCCAAGGGACTCTCAAGAGTCTTCTTCAGCACCACAGTTCAAAAGCATCAATTCTTCGGCACTCAGCCTTCTTCACAGTGCAACTCTCACATCCATACATGACCACAGGAAAAACCATAGCCTTGACTAGACGGACTTTAGTTGTCAGAGTAATGACTCTGCTTTTGAACATGCTGTCTAGGTTGGTCATAACTTTTCTTCCAAGGCGTCAGCGTTTTTTAATTTCATGGCTGCAGTCACCATCTGCAGCAATTTCGGAGCCCCCAAAAATAAAGTCTGACACTGCTTCCACTGTTTCTCCATCTATTTCCCATGGAGTGATGCGACCAGATGCCATGATTTTCATTTTCTGAATGTTGAGCTTTAAGCCAACTTTTTCACTCTCCTCTTTCACTTTCATCAAGAAGCTTTTTAGTTCCTCTTCACTTTCTGCCATAAAGGTGGTGTCATCTGCATATCTGAGGTTATTGATATTTCTCCCAGCAATCTTGATTCCAGCTTCCATCTATTTCCCATGAAGTGATGGGACCAGATGCCATGATCTTCATTTTCTGAATGTTGAGCTTTAAGCCAACTTTTTCACTCTCCTCTTTCACTTTCATCAAGAAGCTTTTTAGTTCCTCTTCACTTTCTGCCATAAGTGTGGTGTCATCTGCATATCTGAGGTTATTGATATTTCTCCCAGCAATCTTGATTCCAGCTTGTGTTTCTTCCAGCCCAGCATTTCTCATGATGTCCTCTGCATATAGAACAGTAGTCAGTGAAAAGGCCCTGACCTTTTGACTTAGCAGAAAAAAGAATTCCCAAGAAAAGGAAAAGCAGTGAAATAAGTGAAATATTTATTAGGAGGAAAGAGTACAGGTGTATGAATAAACACATGGTGGATTCAGAGAGACAGTTGTGCTCTCATGGTGATTTCAGTCACTTTATGGGGACTTTTTTCCTTTTTCAGTCATTTTGATTTGCCTGGTTGTGAGTCTGCATTTGGTGTATCTTAGGAACCTCTGATTTATGAATACTCATCTCAGCCAAGATGGATTCTAATAAAGAGGCTTATGGATAGTTGACATCACTATGAGGTGATACCTCCTCCCTTTTTGACCTCCAAGGAGCTTTTCTGCACTTGTGTAGTCATGGAGGTCACCTTGACTTTGAGAATGAGGAATATATGGTCTTTTGTCTCCTGCTTAAGCAGGGCCCAGCCTCCTCCATTATCCTGCTTTTATAGAGTTTCTGCTATTATGGATTTCTTTCCACAAGGGAGAAACTGTTCTGCCTGGATCTCACCTATCCCTGCCTCAATCCTAGTGTGAGTCCAAAAGTCTGGAGTAACCAGAAGAGATAATGCTATAGTTCTAGTCTGAGAGTCAATAGGCTGAAGTCCCAAGAAAAGTAGC
The DNA here is from genome assembly GCA_006408675.1 of Madoqua kirkii. NCBI lineage: Eukaryota > Metazoa > Chordata > Mammalia > Artiodactyla > Bovidae > Madoqua > Madoqua kirkii. The sequence goes on along the minus strand of SJYC01137950.1, from coordinate 3,452 downwards.
TATTTTACCTTGATCTGCAGGAAGAAAAAGACTAATGTGCAAGCTCGAATGCTGTCAGGAAGAATTCTCTCCTAATTGTGGGAGGGTCAGCTTTAAAACTCATCATTTAAAGAACTAAGATAATGACATCCAGTTCCATCACTTCATGGTAAATAGATGGGGAAGCAATGGAAACAGTGAAAGACCTTATTTTCTTGTGCTCCAAAATCACTGCAGTTAGTGACTGCAGCCAGGAATTTAAAAGATGCTTGCTCCTTGGAAGAAAACCTATTACCAACCTAGACAGCATATTAAAAAGCAGAGACATTACTGTGCTGACAAAGGTCCATCCAGTCAAAGCTGTGGATTTTCCAGCAGTCATGTACACATGTGAGAGTTGGACCATAAAGAAGTCTGAGCACTGAAGAATTTTCTCTTCTTGCTATTCTTTGGAACTCTGCATTCAGATGCTTATATCTTTCCTTTTTTCCTTGGCTTTTTGCTTCTCTTCTTTTCATAGCTATTTGTAAGGCTTCCCCAGACAGCCATTTTGCTTTTTTGCATTTCTTTTCCATGGGGATGGTCTGGATCCCTGTCTCCTATACAGTCCCATGAACCTCATTCCATAGTTCTTCAGGCACTCTATCTATCAGATCTAGGCCTTTAAATCTATTTCTCACTTCTACTGTATAATCATAAGCAATTTAATTTAGGTCATACCTGAATGGTCTAGCCATTTTCCCTACTTTCTCCAATTTAAGTCTGAATTTGGTAATGAGGAGTTCATGATCTTAGCCACAGTCAGCTCCTGATCTTGTTTTTGTTGACTGTATAGAGCTTCTCCATCTTTTGCTGCAGAGAATATTTTTGGTGTTGACCATCTGGTGATGTCCATGTGTAGAGTCTTCTCTGGTGTTGTTGGAAGAAGGTGTTTGCTATGACCAGTGCATTTTCTTGGCAAAACTCTATTAGTCTTTGCCCTGCTTCATTCCATATTCCAAGACCAAATTTGCCTGTTACTCCAGGTGTTTCTTGACTTTCTACTTTTGCATTCCAGTCCCCTATAATTCTTTTTTGAGTGTTAAAAGGTCTTGTAAGTCTTCATAGAATCGTTCAACTTAAGGGATATACAATTCATACCACAATACATACAATTGGTGTTGAATAAAGTTGTTGCTTGTCCTTGTTTGTGTTTTTATGAGTGGTCTCTGTACAAGGAATAAACATTTACTTACTCACAATTGGGTAACTCTGGGGAAAAACCTCATTCAACATCAGTAGTAGCACTAAGTAACCCACCACAACAAGCAAGCTCTGTGTGGCTTCCTGTCCTAAGACTGTTTTTCCCAAACCAATATTTTGTTGTATCTGGTGAGTTTGGAAACAAGTAATAATGAAGTATCTTATCTCCTTTTATGTCAAAGCATATTTGTTTGCTTAACTTATTCTATATCTTTCATGCTCTCTGGCATTAAAAAAAGAAAAAAAAAAGGTTTTTGTCTGACTTATTTTTTTTCTTTCTTGGTTTTTGTTTGAAGATTTTCCAATCACTAAGAATGTTGTACATTAATAAGGGCAAGCCCAAATTAAAGGAAGCTAGTGGTTTGGCAGTTGGAAATAGTTAGAAATAGTTCTGCTAAAATATCTTTCCACTGCCATGTTTTAACTTGTTTTAATAGGACTGAATATATCCTTTTATTAGTTGTAGAGAAGCTTATGAATATTTACCTGTCGGTTAGGTGCATCTATTACCAGGAACACAGAGGAGAAATTCTTCACTGTAGGATACTGTTCATTTGCTGAGCATGGGTTAGTGAAAACTCAGTTTTGGCTCAGGTTGATGGAAAGTCACTCAGTGGCAGAGGAGAGGACAGTGTTGCTATTCCCTTATCTGTATAATAAGTATTTAGTTTCCACGGTCATTGCAAGTTCACAGCAACAGCAAGAGTGTTGTAACAGGCTTCTACTTATTCAAACTTCTGCCAAGTTGGCCTTTCATTTTGCTTTCTTAAATGGGACAATCGAAGACATGCTGATTTTAAGTGAGCCTTTATTCAAATGGAAGCTGGGTAACTCTAGCAGTTGTGTTGTTTAAACCCTTTGCAGCTTCAATTCCCTCAAGCCTCAAGGGGAGATATAGAGCTTTGCTCACTGTTTTGTAATACTGGATATTGAAGCTAGGTAAGGTTGTGTATGGAAAATATATATGTAAAGTACCTAATTCATCAACTCAGTTGAGAACAATTTCTACTTGAGACACTTGATTGTTTCATTCTCATTAAGATTTGCCAGTTTTATCACACTATATTTTATGATATTTTCTGCATTCCAAGCTAAGTTTTCTTTCCATTCTGGAAAGTTATTTTTTTTCTATTATGCTATTGATTATCATTCTTGTTTTGTGTATTCTGTTTTATTTATTGGCAGATTACTTCTTCATAACCTCTTCTACTATGTACCAAGGATTCTCTTGTTTCCAATTAATTTCTTCTGTTCTTTGGAAGTTTCTCTGGTCTTTCTTTTCTCTAATTTGTGTTTTCCACAGCATTGCCTTTGCTATTTACTGCTTCTGATGGTGATTTTATTGGGAACGGTTGGTTGACTTCTTGCCATCCATTCCACTTACTCTCACCATGTAGGAGTCCTGAAATTTGCATGTTTGTGACTCTTCTCTTAGCTCCAAGGATGGAACTTGAGTGGACAATGCAACCCATAAAGTGTTATCCTCCTGGCATAACTGATTTAAGGCTGAACACTTCATCTCATTTACTACAATCAGACTGAAGCCAAGTTGTGGGAATGGAACTCTTTCTTCTTCTGGATAGTGTTTAGAGCTTGTATCTCTAAGCTATATAACTGCTTCATTTTTTTTACTACCCGGAGAGAAGTAAAGCTGAAACCAAATTCAACCTGATAAGATGAGAAATACTGAGAAAAGAACTGGAAAAGCACACAAGAGCTCAGACTAAGCTCTGCCTGAAGCTTGACATTAACTGAACTTTGATGTTGAGTGACACAATATATTTTCTTAAGGGCTAAGTTACTTTGAACTGGATTTTTCCTTACTTAAAGCTTGAATTCTTTAACCTATTTATTTTTTACATTATGCTTCACTGGCTTTTCAAAGTGTCTGCTTCATTTCGTTTTTCTGAAATTTGATTTGTCTGTTTACATTTAGTAATTTTAGTGCATCCTATTATTTAAATAGGAATAAATGACAGTCATTATCAGATGTGTATAAGAGACAGGTCTCAACATTTGAAAGTATGTATAAGCACCAGGATGAGCCTCTGCATCTTTAAAAAGTGCCCTTAGAAGGCCTTCATCTCACCTAAATGGAAAAAGTGCTCATTAGAGCATCAGCAGCAGGTAGGGCCTGGCCTGCTGGGACAGGAGGGGGCTGTATCCTGATCCAGGTGTAGGGGGAAGAGGTGAGTGGGGCAGAGCTAGGAAAAGTCCTCCCAATATGGTTG
>SJYC01137946.1:0-10211 GCA_006408675.1 Madoqua kirkii | reverse complement strand
GGGAAGATTTGGGAGAATGGCACTGAAACATGTATACTATCATATAAGAAATGAAGCGCCAGTCTATGTTCAATACAGAATACAGAACAGAAAATGTAAACATCCCCTCTGGTAGAAGCCACATATTTTGGGGGGGTAAGAGAATTACATTCATAATTCTTTGATTCATATATTAATCCACAAATATTTATGACTGATATTTTGTGCCCTAGGTGTTTTGATACTTTTAAATAAGTCACAGTCATAGTTCTTGAAAAGCCCACAGTATAGTGGACAAAATAGAAGTTAAGTAAAATGTTGGTAAAGCAGTACTTACTACTTGAGGAAGCCAGAAATGTCTGCAGAAAGAAAATGACACTTTGTCTGGGTCTTGTTGGACCTTTCTAAAGGTACAGAAAAGTAGAATGAGAGTGCAGAGTCAAGAATATGGGCCCAGGTAGAAAATTGGGGAAGGTTTATGAGTGAAAAGTCTGACCAGATAAGTTTCAAGCAGCCCAAGAAGAGTTTTCTATTTTATCCACAAGAAGGGAAGTTAAATTTTCAGTGAATACAAGCAAGTTTTCTTTTGATACTTTTTAAAATTGGGGTGTAGTTGCTTTATAAGTTTGTATTAGTTTCTGCTGTACAACAAAGTTAATCAGTTATATGTATACATATAGCCCATCCTTCTTGGACCTACCTCTCAGACCCCTCCATCCCACCCATCCAAGTCATTGTCATAAGAGCACCAAGCTGAGCTCCCTGCACTGTACAGCAGGTTCCCATTAGTGATCTATTAGAGAAGACACTTGAGAGTCCCTTGGACTGCAAGGAGATCCAGCCAGTCCTTCCTAAAGGAGATCAGTCCTGAGTGTTCATTGGAACAACTGATGTTGAAGCTGAAACTCCAATACTTTGGCCACCTGATGCATAGAGCTGACTCATTCGAAAAGACCCTGATGCTGGGAAAGATTGAGGGCAGGAGGAGAAGGGGACAACAGAGGATGAGATGGTTGCATGACATCATTGACTCAATGGACATGAGTTAGGGTGTACTCCGGGAGTTGGTGATGGACAGGGAGATATGGTGTGCTGCAGTCCATGGGGTCGAAAAGAGTCAGCCATTACTGAGCCACTGAACTGAGCTAAATGTATACATGTCAATTCCAGTCTCCCAATTCTTCCCACAAACTCTGCTGCTCAGTCTACATATCCATTTCTTGTCTATTCCTTATGTCTGTGTCTCTATTTCTGCCCTACAAATGGACAAAGAAGATGTGGCACAAGTATATACAATGGAATTGAGCCACAAAAAGGAATACAACTGAGTCATTTATAGAGACATGGACAGTCCTACAGCCTGTCATACAGAGTGAAATAAGTCAAAAACAAATATAGTATATTAACACATGTATGTGAAATCAAGAAAAATAGTACAGATTAATTTTTTATTGATTTTCTTACACTGTATTCAGATAAACTTACAAATAAAAACTATACAAAGTAGTGAGTTTTTTCTTTTCTTTGAATCTTATGACCAGAAATATTTGAGATAGGTTTAATATTGAGTGCAAGTTTTGCTGAAATTACTGGCTGCCAATGCCAGATCCTAAATTGTTCTAATATTTGAATACTGTTTACAATAAATCTTGACTTCTCCAAGTCTGGATAATGTACATTTCAGGATGGGGTACACCTATCTATGGATGGTGATGTGCTTACCTACACTGCCTTTACTTCCAGTGCACTGAATGTTGGAGGTAATGTAATGATTTGATAAGTTAGACTGAGGATAGCTTAAAACATTACTAGCCACCAAATAGTTTCGCATACCAATGGTTCCCAATACAATGCTTTCATTATCGTTTTCCCCAAGCTATGCTCGGAACTAAATTTGATTTTGACATAACAAGCCAGTCCACAATAACCAAAAATACCAATAGAACAAATCTTTAGATGTTGTAAAATGGAATAGCTATGCTACTGAAGTACATTTTATTCATTAAAATTTTTTCAAAAAACAAAATGCTAACTAGCACTGTCCCAGTATTTTTCACAGTCTGATAATATCTGCCAAAATTATATAAATATATTTTTCTGCAATAATTGCTATTTAAAAGAGTACTATTAAGAGAATCTAAATGCTCTTTAATTTCTGCATCAGAAAATAAAAATATAGTTTCATTTCTCATACTACAATGCAACTTTATTTTACTTTATTCAGAGACTCAATTGTACACATATATAAAAAATGCATGTCTTTTTAAAGGTATGTTAAAAATGACAGACTTACTGTAAAACCAGCGAGGAAACATTTTGCATCTGTTTCTCATTTGTTTTAGGAAAATTTCTTCTGACTAACCTTTTCATCCTTGAAACAAAGAATGTTCAGCAACATTTATAGAAATTCACAAGTAAACAAGTGTCATTTATCTCATCAACCATGTTGCCAGCTACAATTCCATTTTCAGTGAAAGGGGAAAAGCTTCTTCCTGAATTTGAAACCCTCATTTTTTGCTTACCATTTCTTGGAAATTAGAACAGACAGTTTGAGATCATGAATAATGACATAAAACAATAGAACCCTATCACATACAAACACAACCCAGGGGATGACAATCTGAATAATGCTTGGGAGACTGTTTTCTCATTAGGACCTACGTTATTTTTATAATCTCCTACAGGAACCATTTAGGACATCACAAGGTTCAAAAGGAAGGCCAGCTAGTAAAGATACAGAAATTATTTTGGGGGTTACTCCTATGAAAGGATCTCTCTGGCGCCGTTGTTATTTTAAGAGACATGTTATTGCTGTAGAGAAGAGTCAGGTCAAATTAAATTAAAGAAAATGATTCTGAAGAGATTTATCATATGTTAAAATGGTTTTGAAGAAATATTATTCTCCATAGGTTAATGATAAAACATTTTCTAAAGAAATAATTAGATTCCACAGGTTGCAAGCATTATTGCTTTATTGAGAAAAAGAGAATTGGAAAGAAAAGAAATCTGTTAATTATAAAGTAATAACACTGTTAATTAGGGTTTTACACCCTCGAGCAGTCTTCAAATACAAGTGAATCCTGTCTGAGGTAGGTAAGCAGATCTGAATGGGCTCTGCCAATGAGACCACACAGACTGTCCCTGACAAAGTTGGAGTTAGAGTTCTTACCTCTTCTAGTGCCAAAGGGCCCATTTTTTTCTACCAGCAAAACTCCTCATTCAAAAGATGATTTCAGGCCGGAAATAAATACATAATCATAAAAATCTTAAGTGAGCTATGCTTTTATCTTAAACCCTTTGATATAAAAGGGTTCTGAGCTTTTATTTATTTATTTTTCTTTTTGAGAATGATACAAATCCAAAGTAGGAAGGAACTTATTGTTTCAGATAACAATAAGAATGGAAATAGATTTGTTTCTAGCTTCCTGAATTTTCTCAGACCCAACTTTATCTTAGTTGCCTGATTCATTTCCTTTTCCTAATTTAGACAAAAACGTAGATTTTATTTATAGTTTAATTCAGCTAAAATTAAATCAGTGGTTAGGTCAAGTTACCTCTGACACCATTTGCTTTCTATTATCTGTTAAACTGCCATTGTCACACCATTTCCCATGGGGGATATTAAACCAAATTTGACTTACTTTATTTTACCCTGTGGAAAAACTCTGCAGCTCCTTGAGACTCCACGGACTGTAGCCTGGCGGGCTCCTCTGTCCTTGGAAATATCCAGACAAGAATACTGGAGCCATTTCCTCCAGGCAATCTTCTTGACTCAGGGATCAAACTTTGGAGTCAGATCTTGCAGGCAGATTCTTTACCACCTTACCCACCAGGGAAACCCCTATTTTCCTCTGTGGAAAAATTTACCATCCTTAAATGACAAAAGATCTTCGGAAGATTTGAAAGAATATGGCAAATGTAAATTGTGAAGTCAGAATTGCTATTCCTAAATAGACAACAATCCTGAATATTTGGAAGGACTGATGCTGAAGCTGAAGCTCCAATATTTTGACGATCTTAGGCAAACAGCCGACTCATTGAAAAATATCCTGATGCTGGGAAAGACTGAAAGCAAAAGGAGAAGAAGATGGCAGAGAGTGAAACAGTTAGGTAGTATTATTCACGCCATGGACAGGAATCTAATCAAACCCTGGGAGATAGTGAAGGACAGGAAGCCTGGTGTGCTGCAGTTCATGTGATCACAAAAAGTGGGACACAACTTAGCAACTGAAGAAGAACAACAACAACAAATAGACACAGATTGAAATTGATAAAAATTACATCTAAACAGTTTAAGAGGAAAAAGTAATAACCATTACAACAGTCCTGAGAAAACACATCCCTCTGGAAATCTTTCTACTAATAATCAGAAAAGATCTAAATAGATATTTAGATAAAAGCAGAGGTATGGTTGTAGTGAAGAAATCTTTTATCGAATATTACTGGCTAAATTGTCCTGGAATCTAGAAGTTGACGGCTCTGTTCTCATTGTTGCCATCTGGAAAAATTGTAAGGAGCAGCTAAAAACTGCTCACTCTTGCATTATTACATTAAAAATAGTAACACTGTTATGACTTAGCAGGGTCAGGTATTGAACTTGAAATGACTCCTAGGGTGACTTGGTGTCTTCCATGTCCAGAATCTAAAAATTAATCTGTATCATTTAAGGAATTGCTTAGGCATATGTGCTTGGAAACGACTCCCTCCTATTTACCAAACACACCCAAAATTCCATTATTTTATCTACAATGAAAGACTAAAATGACCCCAGAGTTTTGAATCAATCCCAACACTGATTGAGCTTGATCGGCAAATACAAGGAAAGTTGGGCCAGCTAAGAACCTCAAAATTGCAGCTAAAGTCTGCAATCTTGGCTGCTTTAAGGAAAGGAGGTCATTATGAAGCAGTATAACAGAAATAAAAATAAAACAACTAAATATTAATTATATACACAACAGACTCTTTATCTATTGATATTGGTCTTCACAGCAGAGTATACGATATTTTTGGAGGATGGAGAAGAAAGATACGGAAGCCACAATGATACCAATGCTTTTAAACATAGATATTTTTTAAAAATGGGTCTTCCCAGGTGGCTCAGAGATTAAGAATCTAAATGCAAGAGACACAGGAGATGCAGGTTCAGTCCGTGTGGTTGGAAGATCTGGAGAAGGAAATGGCAACTCACTTCAGTATTCTTGCCGGGAATATTCCATGGACAGTAGAGCCTGGTGGGCATCACAAAGAGTTGGATGTAACTGAGCAATGGAGCACTTTATAGGACTGTTAAAAAAAAATAGTGACATCATCATAAAAAGTAAAATTTGGAATGGTAAATAGTCTGGAAGATAATGTAACATATTCAATTCAATGAGCTCAAGGTAATAAAGAGATATATTTATTAGCATGTTTACAAATAGGTATTTATTAATATTTAAGTGGCATACCTCATAGGGGGAAAATGAAATAATCACTTCAGTGAGTTTGAAGAGAGAGGTGTGCATTTAAATTCTTGAAAACAGGATTTCCCTGAGGGTCTAGTGTTAAAGAATCCACTTTTCAACCTAAGGGACTTGGACTTGAATCCCTGGTTGAATAGCTAGGATTCCACATACCATGGAGCAGCTAAGCCTGTGAAGCATAACCAGGGACCCCACGGGTTGCAAGAAGAGATGCCGACGCACTGCAACTAGAAACACCCGTGGGCCACAACTAGGACCCACTGCAGTCAAAATAAAAAATAAAAGACTTAATACTTGAAATGCAGAAGGCACTGGCGACCCACTCCAGTACTCTTGCCTGGAAAATCCCATGGATGGAGGAGGCTGGTGGGCTGTAGTTCATGGGGTCACGAACAGTTGGAAACGACTGAGCAACTTCACTTTCACTTTTCACTTTCATGTTTGGAGAAGGAAATGGCAACCCACTCTAGTGTTCTTGCCTGCAGAATCCCAGGGACGGGGGAGCCTGGTGGGTTGCCGTCTCTGGGGTCACACAGAGTTGGACACTGACTGATGTGACTTAGCAGCAGCAGCAGCAATGCTTGAAAACAGATGCAGTGAGTTTCCATATACTTCTTTAAGGGGAGAAAGTAAATCAGTGCGTGACTAACTAACCAGACTTCTGGATGTAACAGAATTATGAGCTTATTGATTAATCAAATACAAACTGGACAAAGAGTAGTAATCAGATAAGCCTGGTGTGATTTCATAGAGCCAGAGACATTCACAGAGGCATTCTGTGATTGTGTCTATTGAGGTTAAAGTAGGTGTAGGATCAGTGGATTCAAGAACCACTGCTTGAGAGAACTGCTAGATTTTGTTAATTTCCACAATATGCTATGGGAGGAAGATTTTAAAAATTTCAGGAATACATTTTGCCAAAATAACCTAGTAGAAATAAACCAGTAATAAGAGATAGTTTACAAGAAAGAAAATAGGAACAGAATCAAAGAAGGTTAAGGAACTGTAATTCTACCTGTAAAAAGCACTTGCCTATTTATTGTTGTTTTAATAGAAAAAAATGAAAAATTCACTTGCAGCAAAGAGGTGAGTGTGTGCTGGTCAAAGAGGCAACAATAGTAAACAATCTAATAAACAATAAATATTAGACTTTTTTTTTTCTCTTCTAGGAAAGCCCTGTTTCCATTCTTCTGTCAAACAGAATGGGGTCCATCATGCCCTTCACTTGGTACAGTGAAGCAGTTATTCTTCCACCATTATTCATTGGTATATCCCTTACTGTAATCTAAGCAATTCACATACTGCATGTAATTTTTGGTCTGCCCTTGAGATTTCCAGGGAACTTGACTACTAATTCATGTGACTTCCTCCACCAAGTCATATTAGACACTGAGTACTCCCATCACTTCATCTTTTAAAATAATTTTCACTCTTGTATTTCTTCTAAAATGTACCTATAAAATAGTCTCTTCTTTAAAAAAATGTTGCATTATCCTTTCTGATAGAATTCTGAATCAGTCAACTTTTGCTACATTCTTTGGTGACTTGAAAAAATGTTAGCTTATAGTATAACAAAGTAGATCATGTGCATACAGCTTAAAGGTAACTGTGGAGAAGCAAGGCCAGAGTGACAGGACTGTGTGGTTATCTTAACAAAAGGACAAAAATTACAGCAGTCAGATCAGTGAAAGATATTATTGCCCCTTTCTAGCCTTTTAAAACAGACAGCTCCAAGCTTTATTTTGCCAACAAAAGTTGAATGTGCCATTCGAATATCTTTATTTAATTCTATGCATTGTTTGAGATTAGTCATATGCTTTGAAAACAACAGAGTATGTGGCAGAATTCAAGTTCAATTTTGAATTTGATTCACCTATTGCAAAATTAAGTAACATTTTCCACTTAATTATAACGCAAACCAAGACTGATTCTAAAGTAAATAAATAAAAGTGGAATAATGGTAGAAGCAGACTTCCCTGGTGGCTCAGTTCTAAAGAACTTGCCTGCCAGTGGAGGAGCCACAGGATCATATTTGGGTTTGATCCCTTGGTGGGGAAGATCCTCCAGAGAAGAAAACGGAAACCCACTCCAGTATTCTCACAGGGGAAGTCCAATGTACAGAGAAGTCTAGTAGGTTACAGGGCATGGGGTCACAAAAGAGTTGGACACAACTTAGCAACTGAGAACACAGTGGTAAAATTACTAATGGATGGCATATTCAGTCCAGTTCAGTTCAATCACTCAGTCGTGTCTGACTCTTTGCAATCCCATCAATCGCAGCATGCCAAGCCTCCTTGTCCACCACCAACTCCCAGAGTCCACCCAAACCCATGTCCACTGAGTCTGTGATGCCATCCAACCACCTCATCCTCTGTTGTCCCCTTCTCCACTTGCCCTCAATCTTTCCAAGCATCAAGGTCTTTTCAAATGAGTCAGCTCTTCACATCAGGTGGCCAAATTAACAAATTCTAAAAGTACATATACACTTATTATATATTATTTAAATATATACTATATATATATCTTGGAGATATAAAGTCTTCCTCAGTGATCAATGCAAAGAAATAGAGGAAAGCTATAGAATCGTAAAAACGAGAGATCTCTTCAAGAAAATTTGAGATACCAAGGGAACATTTCATGCAAAGATGGGCACAATAAAGGACAAAAATGGTATGGACCTAACAGAAACAGAAGATATTAAGAAGAGGTGGAAAGAATACACAGAAGAAATATACCAAAAAGATCTTCATGACCCAGATAATCACAATGCTGTGATCACTCTCCTAGAGCCAGAAATTCTGGAATGTGAAGTCAAGTGGGCCTTAGGAAGCATCACTACAAGCAAAGCTAGTGGAGGTGATGGAATTCCAGTTGAGCTATTTCAAATCCTAAGACATGATGCTGTGAAAGTACTGCACTCACTGTGCCAGCAAGTTTGGAAAACTCAGCAGTGGCCACAGGACTGGAAAGATAAGTTTTCATTCCAGTCCCTAAGAAAGGCAATGCCAAAGAATGCTTAAACTACTGCACAACTGCACTCATCTCACACACTAGAAACGTAATGCTCAAAATTCTCCAAGCCAGGTTTCAACAGTACATGAACCATGAACTTCCAGATGTTCAAGCTGGATTTAGAAAAGGCAGAAGAACCAGAGATCAAATTGCCAACATCCATTGTATCATTTAAAAAGCAAGAGAGATCCAACAAAAACATCTATTTCTACTTTATTGACTATGCCAAAGCCTTTGACTGTGTGTATCACAGCCAACTTAGAAGTTCTAAAAGAGATGGGAATACTGGATCATCTTACCTGCCTCCTGAGAAATGTGTATGCAGGTCAGGAGGCAACAGTTAGAACTGGACATGAAACAACAGATATGGTTCCAAATAAGAAAAGGAGTACATCAAGGTTATATATTGTCACCCTGTTTATTTAACTTCTGTGCAAAGTACATCATGAGAAACACTGTACTGGAAGAAACACAAGCTGGAATCAAGATTTCTGGGAGAAATATTAATAACCTCAGATATGCAGATGACACCACTCTTACGGCAGAAAGCAAAGATGTGCCTCTTGGTGAAAATGAGAGAGGAGAGTGAAAGAGTTGACTTAAAACTCAACATTCAGAAAACTAAGATCATGGCATTTGGTCCCATCACTTCATGGCAGATAGATGGGGAAACAATGGAAACAGTGACTGACTTTATTTTTGGGGGCTCCAAAATCACTGCAGATGGTGACTGCAGCCATGTAATTAAAAGATGCTGCTTGGAAGAAAAGTTATGATCAATCTAGATAGCATTTTAAAAAGCAGAGACATTACTTGGCCAACAAAAAAGTTCATCTAGTCAAAGCTATGGTTTTTCCAGTAGTCATGTACGGATAAGAGGCATGTATTAGAGTTGGACTACAAAGAAAACTGAGCACCGAAGAATTGATGCTTTTGAACTGTGGTATTGAAGAAGACTCTTGGGAGTCCCTTAAACTGAAAGGAGATCCAGCCACTGCATCCTAAAGGAATTCAGTCCTGAATATTCATTGGAAGCACTGATGCTGAAGCTGAAACTCCAATACTTTGGCAACCTGATGTGAATAACTGACCCATGGGAAAGACTATGAAGCTGGGAAAGATTGAGGGCAGGAGGAGAAGGGGATGACAGAGGATGAGATGGTTGGATGGCATCACTGAATCAATGAACATGAATTTGAGGAAATTCCAAGAGTTGGTGATAAACAGGGAGGCCTGGAGTGCTGCAGTCCATGGAGTTGTAAAGAGTCAGAGAGAGTGAGCAAATGAACTGAACTGATAAGTTTCTTGACATGTAGCAAATATTACACTATAGTATACATGTATAATATATAATTTTAATATGAATATCAAGCATCTAATCAAATCATCCTGCCACATTTTTTCTGGTTTAAGAGGAAAAAGAGGAACTGAATTATACCAGGAATATTCTGTGTACATTAAAAAGCTAAAATACTTAACTACAGTGCATATCTTGCATATTTTTTATGGATGAAAAGCTCATAAGTTTGCTATTAGAACAGAAGAAAAAGGCTGCATTTCAGGAAAAAATGATCAATTGTATTTTTCCATAATAGGTTACTTTGTCATTAATTTTATTGTAAAGTTCAATTACCTGCAGCCAGTACTTTGTATTTTAAAATTAATGTTCTTGCAATTTAAACAATAATTGCTTTGAAAAAAAATATGAGTCCAGAGGGCAATATCTGTCAAATGATAGATAGCTTTCTTAGAAACATA
>SJYC01137943.1:0-21245 GCA_006408675.1 Madoqua kirkii | reverse complement strand
ATATATTATAAATATATAAATATATTTATAGTATAAATATATATAGATATATATATAATATTATGTCTATGATAGATATATATCTATCATAGTAATAAAACTAACACTAACACAAATGCCTATGTATTACTTAGTTGTTCTTCTCAGTACTTTACAACAGACATCCAGAAAATCTCAGTGGCTTATGATGATGAGTTTTTATTTCTCACCCATCCATCCAGGTTGAATTTGAATGCTCTTATCTGGGCTTGTCTCTGCTTCAGCCTGAGGCAGTGAGTGTCTATGCTTTTCTCTGTAGGTCTATGGGTCAGTTGGGTTTCTCAGCCTTCTTGGATCGAAAGAATAGCCAGGCTGACAGAGATATAATAAAGCAAGCATAAACACACAAGATCTTTTAAAATGTCTTAATACTGTACTTAATATCCTCATGCCATTGGTCAAAGCCAGTCACATGATTACGTCCAAAGTCATGAGAAAAAAAAAAATGAACAAACATGTTGTGCCACAATAAGGCTAATTTATGGGCATAGAGGATGGAAAGAGATGCTGATGCAATTGCCCAGTCTAAGACAGGGATACAACTTACTTATAACAGGGATGCAGAATAAGAAGATCACCATCCTCAGAGTCAGTGCACGTAGATTTGAGCAACAGTCTTGTTCATTATTATCAGTTGTAAAATGGATGTGGAATCCATCTACTTTGGTTCCTATAAAAATTCATGAGATAATAGATGAATTTGGCATATATAGTAGCTCAATAAAAAGAAGTTTAATATACATTAATACACAATTTGGGGATAAAATATTGTACTGATTCTAAACCAGCTGTCTATAATAAATTAGTGAATAATAAAAATTCTAAATCTATTTAGCTTAGTACACCCAAATTATTTGTCTTTGTCACTTTAATAAATATTCTTTCATGTTCTAAGTTTTTGAAAAAAAAAAAAAAACTGTGTTGCATCGTATATCAATACTTGACTCTTTTAGGAAGTTATTTTCCTTTTTGAAATAGTGGTTAATAAACCCTCTTTTCTTTGTGTGAATTGTCATAAAACAACAACACTATCAGTGTTTTAGATTAATGTCACTTACTCTGAAGATTGGAGAAAGAAATGGCAACTGACTCTAGTATTCTTGCCTGGAGAATTCCAGGGATGATGAGCCTGGCAGGCTGCCATTCAGGGGGTTGCACAGAGTCGGACATGACTGAAGCGACTTAGCAGCAGCAGCAGCACTCTGAAGATGCTTAAAAATATAAAATATCTACATGACACAAGAGGTTGCCTATTGTTTTCCCAGTTAACTCTTCAGCCTTGCTTCTGACGAGGAGCAAATTAAATTAGGGTGTGACAAAGACGCTGTCCTTGACCAAACTCCTCCTCTGAACCAACTTTTTCACTAAGCTTCCACCTTGATCTGCATCCTTGTCGGGCTAGCATAGCCCAGTTTTTAGCAAGAATCATGCTAAGTTAGCATAGACAGAAATCCCAACTTAGTATTTCATCACTATCTGTGTCTGATCATCTTGCTCTGCCTTTGGTAATAATTCTATCAGTTCAGCAAGAATTTCCTCTACCTCAGTGGTCCCCTCTTTGTCATTTTCTGTGCATTTACCACCAATCCCGAGGAGGACACGGCAACTCACTCCAGTATTCTTGCCTGGAGAATTCCTGTGGATAGAGGAGCCTGATAGGCTGCAGTCCATGGGTTGCAGAGTTGGACACAACCGAGCGACTAAGCACACAGCACTCCCACTCCCATCCCAATCTTCTCCTTGGCTACAAATCCCCACTTATTCCTATTGTATTCAGACCTGAGCCCAGTTCTACACTGGGATTGCTCATCCCCTATTACAGTAGTTTCTGAACATGATCTGTTTTTACCACTTTAACTACTATAACTACTATTTAGACTATTATTTTCTTTAAGGAGAGTCTTAATGTAGAAAAAAGTATCATCAGGGAGTGGGGGGAAAGCTTGGGATCACAAATCTATTATGGCCTCCCTCTGATGCCTAGATGTCTAGAAGTTGAGCTAGGATCCATATAGCAGACACCTTTATAGGATTCTGTAAACTTGAAACCACTTAATTCATAGTTGCTGCTAGAGGTTTATTCCTTGACTCTTTCTCAGTTGGGATCAACTGTAAATTACAGCTATTGAAGTGAGTTCTTGTGTATTTCTTTGGGGATGGCAATGAGAGGAAACTGAAGACATAAAATGTCACCCTATAGCCAATCTTTAAAGGAGGTTAGAAGAACAACAAGAATATACGGAGACAAGTATAAAGAGGAAGAGTGAGCTGAGCCCTAAGACATTCCGAAGAGACATTCCACTCCAGCAGGGAACAAGGGGAAATGGTTTGTGTCTCAGAGGTAATTTGAGGGTATAGCATATCTAATTCCTGAAGAGATGTTACTATTGCTATGTCTGTGTTCAAACTTCTATTACTAGTTTTAACCAATAACTCCATCACACATATACTAATTTTTCTGACCCTTCTAACCTCATACTTCCACAATTTATAGATTAAGTTACGGGGCCTATTTAGATTGACTTGTTTGTTTTTTGCATCTGTGATATTTAGGATAGAAATACTTTTGGGGCCATGGTTGCAATTCCTGACACTAAGCTCCTAAAGCCTTTGGAACTTTCTGTGATGAGAGTGATAAAAGTGTCTTTTGTTATCTTAATGAGGTGAGTTTTGAAATTGTTTAAGGATGGAGTCTGGTTACCTGTGGAGCTAAATTCTTCTTTTTTTTTAATTTTATTTTTACTTTATTCTACTTTACAATACTGTATTGGTTTTGTCATACATTGACATGAATCAGCCACAGATGTATATGAGCTTCCAATCCTGAAACACCCTCCCACCTCTCACCCCATATCATCTCTCTGGATCATCCCTGTGCACCAGCGGATTAGAACTCTCATTCTCATGGACTGACCTTTGGGAAGTGAAGCAGCAGTGGTGGCTGAATGGACTGCCATTGGTCAATGATCTAATCAAACAGAGTTATGTAACAAATAATTCAGAAAAAAACCAGAAGGATGAGTTTGGAGAATTTCCAGGTTGGTGAACTAGAATACCTCTGCAAGCCACACAGCAGGTCCCAGATTCCACGAGAATGGATGCTTCTTTGTTCTGGACTTCACCCCATGGTATCTCTTCATCCTACACTCTTGATTCCGTATCCTTTGATCGCATTTGTAATAAACTGATAATATAATGAGTAAGCTTGTTTTCTGTCTTCTGCAAGCTGCTCTGTCAAATTAATTGAACCCAAGGAGAGGGTTATGAAAAACTTTGACTTATAACACATGAAGAAAAGTACAGTAACATCTCAATTTGCATCTGAAAGAGAGGTCAGTTTATGGGACTGAGATTTCAACTTGTAGAATACGATGCTGTCACCAGGCAGATAATGTCTGAACTGGGTTAAACTGTAGGACTAACAGTTGATATCAGAAATTTGCTTGGTGGTGGAGTTAGAATCATGAGCCTCATTCTGCACAAGTTGCTGAATGTTGCTTAAAGTATCTCCTCTCTCATAATCCCTTACACCCTCCTTCCTCAGAAAGAAAGAAGAGAAGGTCACTAGATCCAGGGTGAGTTGACTTAGAAAAAGTCAGGACAAACCTTTTCTACCTTTTTAAGAGAGTTAATAAACTTATAAAACAGGGAATACCAGAGGCACTGTATTTGTTAATTTCAAACTGAAATACATCCTAAATTTTATCCCATTTGTCCAGAAGTGCTAGACTCCTGAGTAGGGGCCAGGTCGAAACAATGAAACTGGGTTCAGAATTCTTTATCCAGCACCACTCAGAGGAGCACCACTGATAATTGGAGCTTCTAAATAAGAGAAAAATGTTTTCAACTCAGCCACTAAAAACAAATCATTGATGCATATAACATCTTAAATAGATTTCAAAGCCAGCCCCAAGAAGTTACATACTGTGTGACTTCGTTTATGCAACTTTCTTGAAATGACAACCTTATTGAAATGAAGAAATAATTAGTGGTTTTCAAGAGTTAAAAAGGAAGTAGGGTGGTAGAGAAGTAAATCTGACTTCAAAAAAGTGGCACAGGATAGAAATATCCTGTATCATGACATGAGGGTAATCAAAAGGACCAAACATAGGTGCAAATATATACTGAAATAAATGCATGTAAAACTGGTGATGTGAATAAGTCAATGGATGACAGTTTCCTTGTTGTAATATTGAACTATACTTAGTTACCATTGCATAAAGCTGGAGAACCAATTTAGAGACTTCTCTCTATTATTTTTTACAGTAGTATGAGAATCCATAATTACGTCAAAATGAAAAGTTGAGAAAAATCACTGCCTAGAAGAAAGAAATAGTTGATATACCTCAAGTTTCTTCTGTTGGGTTTTCTTTCCATGAACATTTGTAGATAAATTGATTGACTATTTAGGAAGCAAACTCATCCAGTTTTGCATATGTAGCTAACAGAATTAGCACTTAAGATTTACTATTAGTACACAGAATAGAAAAAGTGCCTGAATGTGTTAAGATAGCTTCTATTTATTGAGATCTACCTAGGGTCAGACAATAATTCTGTACAACTGAACACCATTTCTATTACTATTTCCAAAAACCCTGTAAGAAAGTTGTTAATTTTATTCCTTTTATATAAATTAGGAAACAGAGTTCTTAAAAAATATTTCCCTCCAAAACAAAAATATTGAAAGGCACAATTAACG
Organism: Madoqua kirkii; assembly: GCA_006408675.1. NCBI lineage: Eukaryota > Metazoa > Chordata > Mammalia > Artiodactyla > Bovidae > Madoqua > Madoqua kirkii. The sequence continues at coordinate 16,507 of SJYC01137943.1, read as the reverse complement.
TTCATCACAGGTTTAGGTCTACCTAACTTCACAGGTTATTTTTATTTCATTATGTTGCACTTATTTTTTAATATAAATTTATTTATTTTAATTGAAGGCTAATTACTTTGCAATATTGTATTGGTTTTGCCATACATTGACATGAATCTGCCATGGGTGTACATGATTCCACAAAGACAAAATGAAAGAGAACTGGCTTAAAAAGAACTTCATAAGCACATATGTGCAAACATATTCTCACAGACCTACTAATTAGAAATGTACATTCTTCAAAAATTTGGATACAAGCTAAATATACAAAATGATACTAGATGTGTCAGCAAGAGAAGTTTCAAATTTATATCAGAATGAATATTTGTTTCTGTACATACCCTGTTTTAGTAAAGATATTGCTATTATATGCTCATTAAATCTCATTTGAAGTTTAAATCTAGGCATCATATTGAAGATGACATTTACAAGTAATAGTACAAAAGAAAGACTATGCTGAGGATGGTATGCCTGAAGGCAGGGTTTTATTCTATTTTTGAAACTTCAACCTCTAGCACAGTGCCTAACAAACATGAGGTTTGATTAAAAAAAAAAAAAAAAGAAAGAAATGGAGATATGAGAATGCTTCATGTAGACTAGAATCCAGAAACCTTTTTCTTTTTTCTGTAAAAAGACAGATGGTAAATATTTTAGACCTTCTAGGCCATAGTGTCTCTGCTGCAACTTGACTTTGTCTTGGTAACACTGGTAGCATGAAAGCAGCCAGAGTCAATGTATAAACAAATGGATATTGCTGTGTTTCTATAAAACTTTATTTGCAAAAGTAGGCAGCCAGCCAGATTTGGCCCTGGGCAGTAGTTTGTCCATCCTCGATCTAAAACAAAAAGACTAATTGAAAATGTGATTTTTTTTCCCCTCTTAAAATGTTTTAGTAAGAAAAATGACACTTTTCTGAATTGAGACTGCTTTGTTTAGTGATAAGAAGGCAACTAAATTACTGGAAGTTACAGAAAGGTAGTCATTTTGGCAAACATGAAAGCAATTTCTAATAACTAGATTATCTGCCAGTGCCATGAGCTGCCTCCAGGACACAACGTCCTTCTCCTCACTTGATATGTCGGACAATGCTGAATGAGTGCCCTGTCTACAGATGTAATATTATATATAAGGCTAAATAGTGGGCACAAGAAACACTAGGGGTGATCACCTTGCTGAAAGGCAGAGTCTGCCATCTGGGTCCTGATCTGGACCTGAAATCCTGTATTTATAACATGCTCCCAGGTAATGCCAAAGTTGCTAGTTTGAGGGTCACATCCTGAAGAGCAAGGATCAAGTAATATAAAACACATATATAAAATCCATTCTTTTTAAAATTTTTAATTGGAGGATAATTGCTTTACAATGTTGTATTGGTTTCTGCCATACAATAACTTAAATCAGCCATAACTATATATATGTCCCCTCCTTCTTGAGCCTCCCTCCATCACCTTCAATCCACTCCTCCAGGTCATCATGAAACCCCAGACTGAGCTCCCTGGTTTATAGAGTAACATCCCACTAGCCATCTGTTTTACACATGGTGATATATATGTGAAAGTTGCTCAGTCAATCCAACTCTTTGTGATGCCATACACTGTAACAGTCCATGGAATTCTCCAGGCCAGAATACTGGAGTGGATAGCATTTCCTTTCTCCAGGTATCAATGCTACAATGCTACTCTCTCAATTCATTCCACCCTCTCCTTATAAGTTTCAAAGATTTTTAAAAGACATTTCCAAATTTGAAAATCTGTTTGTAAATTATAGATATAAATTACTTGGAGTTAGGGCTGAAAAAACCCACTTTAGATTTATTTGAAAATTTATCTCTAAATTTAATCTGATTTAAAATAACCTTTATTTTTCCAGTATTGAAAAAATATATATTTTCATTTAATACTTTAACATAATAAAATGAAGTGAGTTTAAAGGGGGTAAATATTTTATGTATTTTGTTAATATTTTATAAGAGCCACAAGATAGTTCCAGTTTTCTTCAGCATGCCATACAATTCATTTTCTAATAACATTAAAAAACAAAGAGGCATGAGTGCCATATTTAAACTGGTCTCTTTTATCCATAATCTTTTCGTATTTATCTCAGTCCTGCATTTTGCAGATGTAGTAACAGTGGCCCAAGACAGTTGACAAGGCCCTGAACCAAGATATATTTTAGAGCCTGACACTCCTGCAGACATTTTTCTCACTAAATCTTATGGCTAATATTAAAAATAAAATTGCAGCAATAGCAGAGAAATCAAAGATCTGTATGTAGCTAAAACCTAAGGGTTTGAATATAATAACCTGATGCATCTATACATCCTAGGCATATCAAGTCAAATAAAAATGCAAGAAAACTGCCTTCTCCAACTGCAATGGGAAACCTCTGATAAACTTTTTGTGACGTTTCTGATTAAGTGGTGCTGCAGGAAAAGAAAGAAGGGAACTGGAAAGAGAGGGGAAGGTTCTGGAGAACAGAGAGCCTGAGCTCCAGGTTACTGGGCAAACAAACGGTGAGCAGACCCAGCTCCCTGGGCTCCCCAGCTGGTGTTGCCTGCTTGGTGAGGCCATTAGGGCAGCAGCCCCTGGCAGCAAGTTCCTCCTGGCCTCCAGGCTACTGTAAAACAGCAGTGCCTTTTTCCACAAAAAGAAAAGGCCAGTGTTTGTGGCGCAAGCACTTTACCACATGCTTCTTTTGGTAAAGAAAGCAGGTCAGAGAGGGAAAAAAAAGTCCGGGTCATAGATTTTTTTCTTACTTACTTCTAAAGTGAACACTTCCCCCACTTTGAATAAGCCTAGAGACATTACATGATTGAAATGATTTATTTCTTGATTTATTCTTTATTAAACATGATCTCCAAAGATATCTCAGTAGATAACGACAGCTGATAGCACTGGAATTGTTTTTCATGAGTAATCACCTGTGTTTTCTGTGTATGCTCAATTATGTCTGACTCTGTGATCCCGGGGATTGTAGCCCCCCAGGCTCCTCTGTCCATAGAATTTTCCAGGTGAGAATACTGGAGTGGGTTGCCATTTCCTCCTCCAGGGAATTGTCCTAATCCAGGAATCAAACCCATGTCTCCTGTGTCACCTGGATTGCCAGGCAGATTTTTTTTTTTTTAACCACTGCACCATCTAGTAAATGCTAACAGGAACCAAAATGAAGAGAGAGTAACCAGGAAAAAACACATACACAAAAAAATACAACTCTTACAATTATTTACTTGACTCTGTGCCTGTGAGTTGTGCCTACAAGTTCAGCTAGTTGGATATTAGTTTATTCTAAGGTTATGCTGCTATTCCTAGTATTTGATGTGTTCCTTACTTAGGTCTGTAGACAAATCAAACATATCCCATAAGATAAAACATGGACAGTCTTCTTGAGATCAAAACAGCACTTTGAGGGACCATACTTTCTATATTCAGTTGCAGCCTGCTTATCTGTGGAGAAAGAACAAAAGGCTCTTTGATCAAGAATGATTCAAAGTCAAAATTTTCTTGAGGTATGAAAAGTAGCTGAAAATATAATCCTCTCAAAGCCCTGAATACTGTTGCTCAAAACAGAATTAACACTTAAATCTTATAGAATTCAATTTAGCTTTTCTTCACTGATTCAACAGGGTTTTAAAACTATCTTTGTATCCTTATGAAGTTGGATTATCATTGTCCATACAGAACAATCTGGTTTGGATATGGAACATCTGGATACTTGGATGTTTACCTCTTGGTTTGGGGACCATTTCAAGGACAAAATTGTGTGTGTGTGTGTGTGTGTGTGTGTGTGTGTGTGTGTGTGTGTGTAAAGGGGCATACATATGTATATGTGCTTTGCTCAATTCTTAAGTCAGGTCTGACTCTTTCATGATCCCATGGACTGTAGCCCAGCAGACTCCTATGTCTGTGGGATTCTCCAGGTAAGAATACTGAAGTGGGCAGCTAGTCCCTTCTGCAGGGACTCTTCCCTACCCAGAGGTCAAACTTGGGTCTCCTGCATTTCAGCTCAATTCTTTACCATTAAGCCACCCATTTAACCTAATATACCTATACATTTTAAACCTTGCAGAGGTTGCCTGAAATTCCATCTCTTCAAGACTGACTGAATAGCTCTTCTCCTTTTGATAATACAAATACAAGCTTGTCAGTATCTTGTCAGGAAAACTTCATTTAATCAAAAGCCTTTTACTCCTTACAACTGGGTTCCATTTTACTGGAGGAATAGTTTTCCTATGTTTTGTATTTCTAGAGAATGAACACTTGAGGAATGGAAACCTTGAATGAGAGAATATTTGCAAGTTGCATAGACAAAACAGCAGATTTAGTATAGAAATTTCCAAGTTACAGGTGTTTGAGGAGGTATTGCAACTGCATCACAGAGGTAGGAAGGCACCATCAAAGACACTGGAGCTCTTCTCCACACTTCCACAAGGCTGCAGAATACTGGAGATGAACACAACTGAGGGCACCAGACTGAGAGGAAGTCCCAGCTCTGCCACTTACTGATTGTCAGACCTTGAGGGAACTTCCCACCTTCTCTGTGTCTCAGTTGCCTTCTCTATAATCTGGGGTCATTTTGAGGGTGAGTTATTGTATGTAAATTATGTAGAAGCTAAGATCATTTTTGAGCTTTCCAGGTGGCACTAATAGTAAAGAACCTGTCTGCCAATGCAAGAGGTGCAAGAGATGCGGGTTTGATACCTTCATTAGGAAGATTCCCTGGAGGAAGGCATGGCAACCCACTGCAGTATTTCTGCCTGGAAAATCCCATGGACAGAAAAGCCTGACGGGCAACATTCCATGGACTTGCAAAGAGTCAGACATGACTGAATGACTTCAGATATTTTTATTTTCCTGATCTCCATGCAACAATTTATCAGAAGTACCTGTTACACAAGCGCCCATAATCTCCCTGTATAATATGCAGGTATATTTTCAAGAGTAGAAATAGGGGCTTCCCTGGTGCTCCAGTGGTTAAGAATCTACCTTGCAATGTGGGAGAACATGGATTTAATTCCTGGTCAGGGAAGTAAGATCCCACCTGTCTCAGAGCAACTAAGCCTGTGCACAACAACTACAGAGTCAGTTCAGTTCAGTTCAGTTCAGTTCAGTTCAGTTCAGTTCAGTTGCCCAGTCATGTCTGACTCTTTGTGACCCCATGAATTGCAGCATGCCAGGTTTCCCTGTCTATCACCAACTCTCGAAGTATACCCAAACTCATGTCCATCGAGTCAGTGATGCCATCCAACCATCTCATTCTCTGTCATCCCCTTCTCCTCCTGCCCCCAATCCCTCCCAGAATCAGGGTCTTTTCCAATAAGTCAGCTCTTCGCATCAGATGTCTAAAGAATTGAAGTTTCAGCTTCAGCATCAGTCCTTCCAATGAACACCCAGGACTGCTCTCCTTTGGAATGGACTGATTGGATCTCCTTGTAGTCCAAGGGACTCTCAAGAGTCTTCTCCAACACCACAGTTCAAAAGCATCAATTCTTCGGTGCTCAGCTTTCTTTATAGTCCAGCTCTCACATCAGTACCTTACCTTACCACTGGGAAAACCATAACCTTGACTAAGTCAGTGTGCCACAAATGGAGAATCCATTCACCATAATGAAAGATCCCACAGGATGCAATGAAGACCTGTGCGACGACTAAGACCCAAGGCAGCCAAAGAAGTAAATTAATTAATTATTTAAAAAAAAAATATATATATATATAAAGGAGTAGAAATGACTACCAGGAATCTGAAGATGAGTCAGCAGTGGAGAAACTTCCTTTATGCCACCAGAGAAATACATTACTTTCATCTCAGAGTTGCTAGGTTGACTTGAGGAGAAGAATAATTTGAAAATCTCTAAAAGATTCTTTAACAGGTGAACACAGAGATTTCTTGGAAATCCATGCCCAGTTATGACTCCTGAGAATGAAGAGAGCTAGGAATTTTTTTCCTAGTATTTTTTTGAATAGAAATGTCTTTTGTATATACTGAGTGGGCTCTAGTGTTTTCTAGTAGTGTATTACCCTCAAAGGATGTCTGTTGGACTTTCAAAACTGCTTTGTAATATAAAATTTTAAAATTTATCATTTAGCTATTCAGTTCAATGCAGTCGCTCAGTCACGTCCAACTCTTTGGGAATGTGGACTGTCACATTCCAAGCTTCCCTGTCCATCACCAACACCTGAATCTTGCTCAAACTCATGTTCATAAAAGTCGATGATGCCAACTAACCATCTCATACTCTGTCATCCCCTTCTCTGCCTGCCTTCAATCTTCCCCAGTATTAAGGTCTTTTCCATTGAGTCAGTTCTTCGCATCAGGTGGCCAAACACTGGAGTTTCAGCTTCAGCACCAGTCCTTATATTGAATGTTCAGGACTGATTTCTTTTATGATTGATTGGTTTGATCTCCTTGCAGTTCAAGGGACTTTCAAGAGTTTCTCCAAGACCACAGTTCAAAAGCATCTGTTCTTTGGTGCTTAGCTTTCTTTACAGTCCAGCTCTCACATCCATACATGACTACTGGAAAAACCATACCTTTGACTAGATAGACCTTTGTTGGCAAAGTAATGTCTCTACTTTTTAGTATACTGCCTAGGTTGGTCATAGCTTTTATTCCAAGGAGCAAGTGACTTTTAATTTCATGGTTTCAGTTACCACCTGCAATGATTTTAGAGCCCAAGAAAATGTTTTCATTGTTTCTCCATCTATTTGCCATGAAGTGATGGTACCGAATGCTATAATCTTAGTTTTTTGAATGTTGAATTTTAAGCCAATGTTTTCACTCTCTTCTTTCATTTTCATCAAAAGCCTCTTTAGTTCTTTTTCACTTTCTGCCATAACAGTGATTATCATCTGCATATCTGAGGTTATTGATATTTCTCCTGGCAATCTTGATTCCAGCTTGTGCTTCATCCAGCCCAGTATTTTGCATGATGTACTCTGCATAGAAGTTAAATAAGCAGGGTGATTGTATACAGCCTTGATGTATTCCTTTCCAGGAACCAGTCCATTGTTTCATGTCCAGTTTCAGTTGCTTCTTAACCTGCATATACATTTCTCAGGTGATCCAAACAGTTAAAGGCTTTGGCGTAGTCAGTAGCTCAGCAAATTGGGAAATTATCCATTCAAACAAACCAGCCTTCCCTCGTGGCTCAGATGATAATGACTCCACCATCATTGCAAGAGATAATGATAACACTTGTGTGCACAGTCCTTTCCAACTTCTTGTGACCCCACCAACTGTAGCCCATCAGGGTCCTCTGTCTATGGGATTTTCCAGACAATAATACTGGAGTGAGTTGCCATTTTCTCCTCCAGGGAATTTTCCCAACCCAGAAATAGAATTTGCACCTTATGTCCTGTGTCTCCTGCATTGCAGGCAGATTCTTTAAGCCTTGAGCCATTGAGGAAGCCCCCCGATGCAGAAGACCCAGGTTCAATCCCTGAGTTGGGAAGATCCCTTGGAAAAGGGCATGGCAATCCACTCCAGTATTCTTACCTGGAGAATTCCATGGACAAAGGAGTCTGGTGGGCTACAGTCCATGTGGTCTCAAAGAGCTGGACAGGCCTGAGTGACTCTCACTTTCATGCAAATCAGTAGATTAGATTACTCTTCATTAGTGTCTCAATTCACTATTTTGCTTTTCCTCAAGAACATAACCATATTTATCAAGCAAATCAAAACAAACACACAGACCAAGGCAGTTTTCCCCAGTTTGCTGAGTTTTTGTTTTGTCTACATTCTGTTCTGACAGTCTGTCAGTCCCTTCTTTGAGCATCCTGGTTAAAGCTATCTGCCTACTTAGTTCTCCATGTACTAAAGTTTTGTGTACTATCTAGTATACTAAAGATTTCCCTCATAGCTCAGTTGATAAAGAATCTGCCAGCAATGCAGGAGACCCGGGTTCAATTCCTGGGTTGGGAAGATCCCCTGGAGAAGGAAATGGCAACCCACTCCAGTGTTCTTGCCTGGAGAATTCCCACAGACACAGGAGCCTGCTGGGCTACAGTCCATGGGGGCACAGAGAATTGGACATGACTTAGCGACTAAACCACCAGTAGAGAGTTTGCTCCTAGAGTCACATTTAATGTGTAGAAACTGTTATATATTATCATCTGTCCTTGGATCATTAAAGGGAACCACGTTATTCCTCAGTGCTTATTAGAGCAGCAGTATCATTCTCTTTCAGGTTTCAGTTGACTCAGCCATGTAAGTCACTGAAACCTAAAAGAAAAACAAGTAATTTAATTCAAAGCTGTCAATGTTTATCTGCCATGAGTGAAATATAAACCCTAATGTCATTTCAAGTGTCTTCTATTTAAAGGGAACACACTTTTGAGAGGAGCAGATCTTTTGAACCAACTTGTATGAATCCACTGTACAGGAACAGATTAAATTGCAAGGGAAAAAAAATCACGAGTTTCACCTCGTGCAGCAAAACAAGCCAAGTTCTAGGCCAGAGGAAAACAAAACTAGACTAAATCTTTGCTTGATGAGCAGCCTTTTTTTTTTTTTTCATGAACACTTGGAATGAATCCGTCTCTGTGATGGGTAGAGACTTCCCAAGCAAATCAACTAAGTCAATCATTAAGAGAAAAAATGATGGCATTGTAATTTAATAGTCAAATAACGCCTCTACAGTCTAGTACTCTTATGTGTCAAAGCACTGTTGTCTGTGTCTTCAAGAGTTTGGTTTCTAAGCTTTTGGAAAATACACATTCTAGGGCTTTTTCAATAGTCACATTTTCAGAAAGTGTAATCTTTTTTACTTTTTTTGCTATATATCCAAACACATAAAATTATTATTTATTTCTGTGGTAAGAACACCTTAATGTTTAACCAAGAGACTCTTAAAAAGTATAACCAATGAAAAAGCCTGGATTTGTTTTAATAAATTGATTTTAACTCAACCTACTTTTCCTTGAGTCTCTGTCATGACAACATTCCTTTAGAATTACTTAGCCCAGCTGTGTGGTGGGTGAAGCAAAGGGCAGAGTTACCTAATAGGAAAAATCCATTGTACATACACTAAGGTGTTAGCTCTCTCAAAATTCCTAATTCAGGAAAATAAAGCAAATGAAAAGAACTTGTCCGAAAGAAGAAAATTTGTTTTATACTTGTGTCACAAAGCTGCTTTCAAGAAGCCTAAATAGAAGGTATTGGGGTGTGCTAGAAAAAGTCTTAGCAGAAGCTTAGGAGGCCTGGGTTCTAATCTTGATTGTTCAACTTTGGCCAAGTCATTTGACCTTAATGCACCCCAGATTCCCATCTATAAAATGAGGAGTGTAATATTTGTCTTTCCCACTTCACAGAGTTATGGTGAGGATAAAATAGAAAAACAGATGTGAAGTTTCCCCAGAGAAATATATAAAATAGTACAGACATGAACACTGATTCTGCTTGGCCCTAACATGGATCAAAAATTTTTCAGCCCCCATCTTGTTATCCTTAAAAGGAAGAGCTCCTTTCTTTGAAGATTAGAAACCTTCCAAGTTAATGATTCATTCTTAGGTATTATACATAAGATGTAACCCAAGGTTTGAGATAATGGAAAAAACAAAACACCAGTTACTTTTGATCAAAATTTCAGAGAAAATTTCTCACTTTCCTTTCCTCTCTCATTTTCAAGCCTACTCATTTTTTTTTAAGCTTTAAACAAATATACACACTTGAATGTTTCATGGCACATACTCTTAGCCCAACACTTACAGCAACAGACATCGCTCTCCACTTCTCTCAAAAATCTAGAGCTATCATTCACTCCTCCATTTTAATATTTTTTCTTTTTCATAATTTCTCTAAATTCCACTATCAAATATAATTCTTAACCAAAAATTATCTGATCCTATGAGGCTAATCTATTAAATAATTATTTATGTTTTCATTGTGCTTGTTCACATTGCAAGAAAGAAAAAAAAATTTTAAAAATGCCTCCATGAATTGATGTATGAGTTATGTAGATAATTACAATTTTAAAACTGTAGAAAAATGTACTTTATCGGCGGGAATGGGTCTGATTGTCTAAACACTGAAATTGAATTAAAACTACTATGTTTCTGATTAGTTTGTCTGAGACATCTGGCCTAGATGTTTGTCCAAACTGTCAGAAATAATTAAACCAAACAGTTTCCTTCTTTCTCAGGGTGTGATTTGGGATCAGTTAGCATTCTAAGGTCAACACGAATGAACTTACAGAGAATAGTATGATCTTATGAGAGTGGAGTGGTACCCTGTTCTCTCCTGGGGCTGGTCTCCCCGCCACATTGCAAAAATTCAACATACCCTAAAGTATACAAAAACATTTATTATTCACTAAATTCAGAAATTCTACATTAATGTCAACATTAAATTTCATATCACTGTCCTTCTAAAATTATATTGCAGTTTTTTCAATCACTTCTGAAGTAGGCACTTCAGAAAAGCTGTCCTGAAAAATTATTTATATTTTGCCATACACACAAACACACACACAGTCAACCATCTTTTAGGTGGCTTTAATAATATTTCATAAAAGGTATACACAAATATGAACTAGGGTTTTTGGCTATTGACTACAGAGCTGGAATTCATACTGACATGGAAAAAAGTTGTTTCTAAATAAGTACTATCTCAATTCATTCTTTTTCATTATTATGATACATAGAAACATTTATTAATACTTCTCTTAAATGCTTTTATGTATAATATATTTTCCTTATAATACTGTGAAATCCTTATTGCCCTGACTACCTTACCACATGTGGAATGTGATGCTAAGCAAGCTGCAAAGCCTCTTTATGCTTCCCTTTGGCTGCTGTATACTTTTTTCTTTGCTGTTATCTGGGGCATGGGAACAATCAGAGTACCTACCTCGTAGAGTAGCTGCATGAATGTTTTGAGATACTGCATATCATCTGCCTAAAAAAGTTCTAAGCACAAATCAGTTCTCTGTAAGTGTTGGTTGGCATGATTAATAATTTTATTTTCCATTGGACCTAGAAGACTATCCATAAATGGTTTCTAAATAACTCAGTGAGTTATCAAATCTATGTTGTGACTTTTGTGTAAATAAACTGCTTCTTAAGAAGTTTCTAAAAAATTTTTTTGCCTCAGATTAGCAGATGCAAACTGTTACATATAGAAAGGATAAACAATAAGGTCTTAGAGTATAGTACAGGGAACTACATACAATGTCCTGTGATAAATCATAATGAAAAAGAATATTAAAATGAATATACATATAATCATAATTGAATCACTTTGCTATACAGCAGAAAGTAACACAGCATTTTGAATGAACTATACTTCAATAAAATAAATTTTAAAAATATATTGCCTCACAAATATGAAGACATAGATGGCAGATATATACACAAATGTTTATGTATGTGTGCATGTGTGTGTGTGTATATGTATGTGCATGTCAATGATCACATAAAAGTTCTGAATTAAGGCACCAATAAAAATGTAATGAAAAAAGGCAGAAAGAGACTTCTAACTCTTATGACACAGCCGATCTCTTCTAACATTGTGTATTTATAGCATTTCTTGTATTATACAAACTGTCTTTTTTTATATTTTCAAGCATCCTATTTTTCCCCTTTGGGAAGGAATATGTGAGTATGCCAGATACTGTCTGTTGCTGGGCACTGAGTCCCATCCTACCTTCCTGTGCTTTTCTCGGTATCAAAGGGTTCAGAAATTGCAAGCTGTATTACCTCCTTGCAAAAATGGAAGTTAGCTGGATTTGGCCTGTGGATTAGACTCAGGAAGAAAGGAGACATTATCATGCTTCCAGTGTGAGCAGGTGCAGTAGATGGAGCTGTGGGTACTAGGACCATCAGCAGTTCCTGTGGGGGAGCAGGGTGGCTCCAATTTGGTGCCAATAACAGTGCCATAAGCAGCTTCCATTAGCTCAGTGCCCAGAGCAGGCAGATGGCCTCTATCCTTCCTAAACTCTGGGTAAAACTCCTTCTTCTCTTTCCTCCTCCAGACTTTTTAACACCTTTCTAACCAATTCCCTACTCAAAATATCTTTCTCTTTGAAATCTTCAGAGTGGTATAAATGAAATGGTGAATTCCTAATTATGCAACCATTTTTAGGGAAAGAGTAGATCTGTGCTTATAGCTGTAATCCTTTGGGGGAAAATAAAAGTATTATAAAGACTTCAGGTATGAATGGAATCTTAAACGTTCGTGGAAAACTAATCAATTTAAGTTTCAAAAGGAAAACCTCATTTTTCTGTCAAATATATTTTTATTTGGTATTCTGATAGACATATTCAATGACAACTGTTACTTTTATCAACTAAATAAGATACAGTATGCTCCACACTTAAGTGTTTCCTTTAACAAAATTTCTTTACTTAGTTTAATGTCACCACTTTTCCTCTCCCTTGCCATCTCAAAAAGTATGTAAACACTTCTTCCTCCTCTGAAGCTCCTCTCCACTTATTTCTCCTCTTTTTTGCCAACCATTAGTCTTTTTCTCTTCCCTGATCTGCACACTTTTAATCAACATATTCAGTTCACTCTGAACCTGAAAATATACCTCATGAATCCACTTCCAATCAAAATTCCAAAGTCTCTTTCTTTTCTAATGACTGCCAAGATGCAAGAAAGAGAAAGTTGTGCTTCTAAACTTGCAGTTTCATTATTTTATTTTCTGTTATTTCTAAATCTCCTTTACAATGTTTCTGAAACAATAGAATGCAGACTTCCTGCTGAACCCACTACTGGATCAAAATCTCTAAGGATGGAGCCTCAAAATCTGCATTAACAAATCCTCCAGGTAATTCTTATAGATTACTACATCTTGAGAAACATTAACTGTCGATTCTGCTCCCACTATCTGAATACCTTTGCATCCCACAGACCATGATTCATTTGGCCCTCTGGCAGATTCTCAGATTTCATCTCTGTCTGATCTATATTTCATCCCAGCTCCTGCCTCCCCTACTACATTTGTGGCAATACCCTTTCACCTCCTTCTTCTCATATGCTTTTTGTCATAAATTGCTCAGACTTCTGCCTTTTATCTTCTTATTTAAATTCCACACTTGTTTTCATGAAATCCTTTCTTGCTATTACTTCAAATAACACTCATATAGATAATTCTATATTGTGTGTGTGTGTGTGCGCGCGCTAAGTCGCTTTAGTCATGTCCAACTCTTCGTGACCCTATGGATTATAGCCTACCAGGCTCCTTTGTCTATGGGATTCTCCAGGCAAGAATACTGGCGTGGGTTTCCACACTCTCTCCAAGGTATCTTTCCAACCCAGGGATGGAACCCGCATTCATCCATGTCTCTTAAGGTCTCCTGCGTTAGCAGGCAGGTTCTGTGTACACATCTGTGTAGATGTGTATACAGTTCTAATTCCAGATTCCACTTCTCCAGCTTTCAGTCCACAGTAAGAGAGTATAGAACCAAGTATCAAGCACCGTGCTAACCTCTAGAATCTCAGTCCAACTGAAAGTGAAAGTGAAGTTGCTCAGTCATAGTGTTAGTCACTCAATCAATGTCCGACTCTTTGCGACCCCATGGACTGTAGCCTATCAGGCTCCTCCGTCCATGGGATTTTCCTGGCAAGAATGCTGCAGTGGATTGCCATTTCCTTCTCCAGGGGAACTTTCCAACCCAAGAATCGAACCCACGTCTCCCGCATTGCGGGCAGACGCTTTACCATCTGAGCCACGAGGGAAGCCCTCTCAATCCAAGACATCCTCAAATAAACTGACCTATTTCCCCTTCCTCCACCAGAAAGCCATGCTTCTTTTACTTCACTTACCTTTTTCAACTCAAATTTTTCTTCTCTTGATTTAACCTTTCTAAATTCATAGAATTACCATCTTCCTAGCTGCTCAGTTTTCACTTGAAAACTCAGAATCACTTGTTTCACAGCCAGTTTCCTATAAAAATAGTCCAAATCTGTGATGTGTGTAATGCCGGGGCTAATTGATGTAACAATTTGATATCTCTGGATAGGAAACTGGGGACAGATGTGAAAATTCTGTTCTTGGGAGTCAATAAAATGACTCCACAAGGTTGTCACCTCTTTTTATTCCATATTTATATCCCATATTCACTCATTCAGTAACCTTCTAAAATTCTACCTTTGGATTATGTCTAGAACTTATTATTCCCTTTCTATTCTCACTGTCATAGCTCTCCTCATGGTCTTTTTACCAGATTAGTCAGGAGTACTTAATGCTCTACCCATTGATGCCACACTTGGCTCCTATCTACTCTTCATGTGTCATGATGTTCATATTCTCTAAAAACACATGTGATCACATCATTCCATGTTTCAAAATCTTAATATTTAATCTCTTCCATTAGCAAAAAAACAAAACAAAACAAAACTCTGCTTGATGACAGCAAACAATATACTGGACCCAGAAATTAAAGCAAAAATGTTTTAGAATTTCATTTTTTTTTAATTTTGAACTTTTAATAATTTGTGGTGCATTCTTGTTACTTTTAGAAGTACAAAGTATGCTTGGTTGTTTGTATCTTTCCAGTATCTCATATCTCTCTCTCTCATGGTATTCCTATTGCGCTAACAGATGTTGGTCCACAACCAGCACAGCACCACCTAACTTCCCTTTATCATCCTCTTCCCTCCAATTTATCCTCTATGTTCTTCTCTGTAGGTAATAACCTCCTGTTCTTCTGAGCAACTATTGCCTTTGTCATTGCATAAACCACTCTACCCAGCAGGTCTTTTTTTTAACCCACTTTTTTACCCATTTTTTTTTTCATAGATGAAAAGAGTGAGGCCTAGGGAAGTAATTTGTACCAGGTCACAAAAGTTAGGAAGTGGAAAACCATGTCAGTTTCCTCCCCATCAAAACCATCTTTGATAATAACACCTAGGAAGTAAAATATTTAGAAGTCGCCAAACTACTTTTTAACCTGAATCCTCACTATTCCCCTTCACATACTTCATGTATAAATAGCAAATCTGCACATAGTGCCAAGATGCCTTCATTTATGTAAGTCATCAGCTTGAATGGCCTTCCCATGTTTACCTTCATTTTTAAATGAACACAGAACTGCCTGTTTATGAAATGTCTTAATTCTTTCAGAAAGAACTTCTCACTCCTTTTTCTAAATTCCCATCAGGGTGTTTTCATCTGTTCCATCATGCTTACATAATTTTACCCTGTATTTTAAATTCTCCTATAATGTATCTATAAAAGTTGTTAATTCCTAAAGTAGAACCTCCTGTAGATGTTACTTTTTCATACTGCATAAAAATTATTATAAACATAGTTTGTGACCCCATGGACTATAGCCTATCAGACTCCTCACTCCATGGGATTCTCCAGGCAAGAGTACTGGAGTGGGTTGCCATTTCCTTCTCCAGGGGATCTTCCCGACTCAGGGATCGAACCCGGGTCTCCTGCATTCCAGGCAGATGTTTTAATCTCTGAGCCACCAGGGAAGCCATAAACAGCTTAAAACAATTCCTACTTAACACTTTACAGTTTCCATGATTCAGGATGGCTTAGCTGGGTCCTCTGCTCAGGATCTCACAGGTTATAATCAATATATTACCTAGAGTTGGGTCTTATTTGAGGCTCTGAGTACTCTTTAACTCATATGATCATTGGAAGAATTTATTTCTTATGGTTATGAAACTGAATATCTTTAGCTCCTAGAGACCTCCTGCCATTCCTTACATGTAACTCTATCCTTAATAAGCATTTGCCTCTATAAAGACACAAAAGAGAGAAAATCTCTAAATTCTTTTGTTTCTAATATCCATGCCCCACATCCTTTGTAACAAATTCAACTGATTATGATTGGCACACTTACAGTAATTGCCCTTTTGATCACCTTAACAGTCAACTGATTAGAAACCTTAATTAAACCTGTACAATCTCTTTACATTTGCAATTTAATGTTAAAATAGTCAGAAATTATTATATAGATGTTATTATAACCATTTTAATAGTTACAAAAGAATTAGAAGTTCTGTTCTCATTCAATAGGAAGAGATTACAGAAAGATGTGGGCCACTGAGGGTCATTTTACAATTTCTACAGCCAATCTACCTAGCCTGATCTTTTATTAATAAATGGTATTGAATTTTCTGTAATAACTGTGAAATTTATAAGGTTATAGTATAATATTTCTCCTTGGCAATAAGCTAAAATGTTTCATATGCAGCAAATAAAAGCACTTAATAGTTGATGTATAGAAAGAAAAAAGTAAAGAAAAATTGACTAATCAGTAGCCATTCAGCTCAGTCGTGTCTGACTCTGCAACCCCATGAATCTCAGCACGCCAGGCCTCCCTGTCCATCACCAACTCCTAGAGTTCACTCAGACTCACCTCCATTGAGTCAGTGATGCCATCCAGCCATCTCATCCTCGGTCATCCCCTTCTCCTCCTGCCCCCAATCACTCCCAGCATCAGAGTCTTTTCCAGTAAGTCAACTTTTCACATGAGGTGGCCAAAGTACTAGAATTTCAGCTTTAGCATTATTCCTTCCAAAG